>JAOXNN020000039.1:1969062-1982828 GCA_028571205.2 Hydropsyche betteni | reverse complement strand
CACCTGTGCGATTGTGTGTATGTGCTCTTTGGAAGCACGTGTTGTTGAGAAGAAACTGTGGGGGTCAGGCGCGTGTCAAGTGCGAAAGGTGCTAGTTTCTTCGGATAGAAAGTCCGATTCGATTTCGGCCGATACGTATCTCTTTTCGATCAGAGACACAATGGGATCGGTGCGAGTGTTGTTGAGTGATTCGGAATGGTAGGGTTTCGATAGGAAACGGTCCCGTAATGGGTAAGATTGAATTTTTTTTTTGTGGGTGCCGTTTTGTCGATTTCGGAATGTGGCGTTGTCGATATTGGGAGTTGAATGTGATAATTTAATAAATTGTTTATTTTAAATTATCTGATTGATTGGATTAATCGTTTGTTCTTTGAAGAAAAAAATAATAATAGTCGTGTCATCGCTTAATAGAAAGTTTGATTTCGATCAGTTAATTAAAGAATAATATTTCTTAGAATCAGAGTAGAGGGATGATTAAATCATTAATATTGTATATTTAAAAAATAGTTTAGGCAGGGCTTTAGAACGAAAAATTTTTAAGTTGCTCTGCTCCGGCATCAAAGTACTTGCTTCGGCTCCGTTCCATGCTTAAATTAAACTAAATCAATTATAAAAATTAAATTATTATGTGGCAGAGAATAGTGATAAACTCAATACAATCTAATTATAATAAAAAAATAGATTAATTTTATTCTATTTTACATTTAAAGTCGGAACAGTGGATCACTATAAATTTTCGTGCTCCCGCTCCGCTCCGAAGCTCCTAGTTTAGGCACATTTTCAAATGACACAATCTACCGAAAACGAGCTCGTACACATCACCACCGTATCCAAATTGAAAACATATTATGTCACTCGACCAAAAAAGAAACAAAATCACACCGAAAGAATTCCCCATCCTCGAGCATTGTCAACGAAATTAGACGCCCCAAGACCCAACCTGTAGCACCTATTTCCAGACATATTCGGCCTGGAGCACCACAAACCAGCCACGAACTATTTCAGGAATCGCATAACATACAACACAACGAATATACGACTAGACTTGCATCATGCGTGGCCACACATTGCAGACGGCCGAGCCGCGAGGGTCTATGACCGCCGCCCGGTCATTTATGGGTCAGTCTGACCGGCCATCCTGGTCAGCAGTTTCCATACTGGGAACGGTCCGATGCGGTAGCAATTTTAATTACGAAAAACCCATATAGACGCGCGTTCCTCTTACGATAATAAATTTCGAAAGCGCTCTTTTGTTTGTCCGGCGGAGAAAGAGGGGCGGACTCTTTCATGTGATCCACGCACCGGACCTCGTGTTTATCGTATCCATTCTCGAAATTGTGGTGGATGGGTTATTGAAACGTGTGTTCTGTGCACCAGTAGTGCTCGCTTCCTGTTTGTTTTATCGTTTCGAGAGGGCACTCCGACAATGCGCGGTGTTTTTTCAGGCGACCGCTAATTGGTGCTTCCATCGGATTCGCTGCACAATGTCGGGTTAAAGTATAAAAAAACGAACGTGATAACGTTGAGTTCTGTCCATTTTCAAAGTGGGTAGTATCGGATGAAATACGAGCAATCGTTATGGGATGTTGTCAGCTGCCCACTTTCGAAGACACGGAAGGTTTAAAGTTGCTGAAGGTATAGGTTTTTGAAAAGTTTACTGAAAGGGAATAGGAAAAGTTTGAAGACCGCCGTCGATTATGTAAGAGGAAGCGTGAAGTTTTGGAAGAAGATCGGTCAGTGGCTTCAACGTAAATAAGCTACATCTGAAGGAAGGCGACTTTGCACGGTCCCTCAAAAACTAATATAGAACCAGGAAATGGTCTCGAGAGTTACCCAACCGTCGTCGTATTCGTCTCCAGGATTTCTCGGAGCAGAACGCGTGAATATATTTCGAGAACAAACCCAAACGACCACACCGCGCCTGATTGTATACCATGAAAATGAAACTTTTATCTGACCGTCAAATAATTCAGCCACAGGAGAAACGTTTTAGAGTGGTTTCGAATTTACGAAAATGCGTTTGCGGGCTTGACAAAAAAATGTAAAGTCTCCGAAGTTACTGGGCCGAATTGTAGATAACTCACGTGAAGAACTTCCACTTTACTATCTGAATCTAAATTGCCTCGGCTTATCAGTATCTTTTGAAACGGGCCACGTCAAAATAGCCACAAACTAAACACTGCACACACAACCGAGCCGAATTCTATTCTCTCAGCTGCAATTACGTCCCGACGAAAAACACAATGTAACTTGTGGGTGTTGCGAGTACGAAACGCCCGTTTATTAAATATTTGATCAATAGATTGATAATGGAACAATACCGTAGTTAGCGCGCACGACGAGAATTCCGAAACCCATCATTACGAAATACGAAATGGTAAAAAACACACACACTGAAGAATTCAACGGCAATCAATACCTACCGGTGCGAATGACTCTATCTGTTATAATTATTATCTTATATATTACGCGATAATAATGCATATCGTTATAAGTGCAACACACGCATATATGCACATACCGGCGGACTTAGCTGTAATTCAATTACGTTGGCGTGTTACGGCCGATGATGGGTCATTTCATATTAACACGTTCGATGACCGCCATTTATACAACGTCCGATCGCGATTAAAAGCGTTGAATCGCCGCGAGAAGGAGAACAAAGCCTACATTCCTTTTCATAATCCATCCATTAAATCAACTGTAAACTCTGATGCGGAAGATGGTGAGTGTTCGATTCAATTTACACCTCGACGCCTTTCAATCCTTGTCATTTCTCATTATATGGTAATTTGATTCCGGTTATGAATATCGGCTTGTTTGATATTTGATTATTATTTTATTGAACGTTTACTTTGAGATGATTTTATTCTGAAATTCGGCGATTTGTATGTAATATAAATGGTATGCTTATCCATGTGTAGACTTTAGCGATTTCACTTAAAAACAATGATAAGTTAGAATCAGTACTTTCAAATATTGAAAATTTTACTTTTTTAAATGTGCAATAAAATTTCATTAACTTTCATTCGAATAAAATCAATTTACATTAATATATGAAGTTTAAAAGTAAAAGTATCGTTTTATTTATATCACGATTATGTTATATACAAAGAATTAAACGGTCCATTAAAAACCATCCAAACATTTAAATCAAGACAAATCGAACGTATCGGGAACATGTCACGAAATAAATCTGCGAATACTCCATTTGAATCGCGACAACCTTTACGGCCGAATAACTCCGACTTTCGCTCGATCTGACAAATGACTTTCTGCTCGACTTTAAACCTCGCAAAGCTCATACGATGATCTCGTCACACGTGAAAGGCACCCACTTTTACGATTCGTCAAATCTTCAAATCGGAAAGATCGCAATCTGGACAAAATCGCAAAAACACAACAAACACGCCCCGTCGAGCAGGCAAAGCGCGGAACGCACACATGACTGATGACTTCTGATTTTGAATATGACATACGAAAACGCGAAAAAGAAAGTCGGTTTGTCAACCCTCCGCTTCTTTAATTGGTCTTAATAATCCCGATGGTTATCGGGAAGCCGTCACGCATTGTGATATGTAAAATATACGCGTAAAACTTAATTAAATTGGTGTATGTGTATATTTTTTTTCATTATGCGCTTTCACGTAGAAACCGTGTCTGCGTAAACAGAACGCGAAGCTGAATGTATATTATTAAAAATATAAAACACGTTGCACTAATCTCGTATAAATATAGCAGTTTTAGTCTAGTGAGACCACCGCTAAGATGCGGTTATCTTGATTTCAGTCCTTCAACATCAAAGTGCATACAAAGTATTTGATGAACAAGGACGCGTGTCAAGAATCCTCATTAACAAATTATACAACGCGGGAGGTATTTCATTTTACATTATTCACACCTTGTA
Organism: Hydropsyche betteni; assembly: GCA_028571205.2. NCBI lineage: Eukaryota > Metazoa > Arthropoda > Insecta > Trichoptera > Hydropsychidae > Hydropsyche > Hydropsyche betteni. Next base: position 1,978,921 of record JAOXNN020000039.1, on the reverse strand, counting down.
AAAGATCGATCTTCATGTATCAAATTCGTCACAGAAATACCCTCACAAATGTAAGAAAATTTAAAATTTTATTTTTTCAACATCAAATATCAAACTAAACAGATTATAAAATGAATGTAATACGAAGTGAATCGATCGGATACGGATACGTACAATAGCACAATTGTAACACCATCATGAATGTGACACTCCGCAATCATGCACAATCAATCAAAGGTTAACTGCGATTAAGCACGTCAAGAACTGAGCAAATGAACATCTCACAGCGAAACTAGATCAGTTTCCGATCGAAAAAATCCGAATGAATGAAAATCACGATCCGAAGAAATTCAAGTACGAGCTAGTTAAAAAGAACCTGCGCAAAAAACGAATTAGCTCGTTCGCAACAAACGAAAAGCGAACGGCGTAAAAACTGATCGAAACGTGACGCATTCGTTCGGACGTTTTGCTTTCGTTCCAAGACCAGAAGAAAGCTAGCCCTCATGGTTCGGCGATTGGGATAGACAAAACCAAAATCAAATTCTACACACGATAACATGTCGCCGACAATGATGATGCATGGCGACCGATAAGCCGGCGATTAATCATCATTCGCTGCCGTGAGAAATGACCACAACTGGTCGGGTTGTTCTGCATAACCGCAGATCGTGATCTGGAAACGAAAAACTGGGACACACAAACCCGTGTGGTAGTTTCGATACTAATTCCTGGCCCTGTACGAATTGTAAATCAAGCCCACAATCGAAGCGATACGAAAAACGGGCGCCATTATGCTATTTAATAAGCGGTTACAAATCAAAATTTACGAATTCGAAAAAAGCGCGTTAAATCTTCGGGTGAGCCTCGCTATTATGCTAATTATAGGTCGCTAATGTTGATCCGATTCAATATAAAAATCGATTTTGTATCGAAACATGTTTGCAGAAGAAATAAACTGACGCCGTAATCGACTTTCAGATTCACAAATCCGAAATGATTAATAGAAAATGACGATCGTTACAATTTACTAGACGAAAACGCACGTAATTGCTCACACATCGATTCGAATGTACATAATTTTTTTTTATAAATACGATATTTGTAAGGTACTCGGAGAAAGCGGCACTTTATTTATTTATTTTTAAAGTACACGAGCGTATATTCGAACGCGTTCATTTTTCAAACGGTTCCGAAAACTGACCTTTTGCCGTACCGGATCCGAAGGTACTCTTTCACCGCGAGCTGAAAGTCGAGAAATGCCACGGTGTGAAATTGCAAGAAAAACGAGGACCGAACAGCACGAAACGTCTAGAATTATTGGGATATATTATATACATTGCAGCCAAGGCGAGAGAATCGAAGCAAAACAAACACAACCACCCAATAATAATGCAATGGCTAATGAAAGAAGCCTCGCTTGGAAAGCGTCGACGTAAATCAAAGTGCAACTAGGAAACGGCCCGCACTGTTGTGTCTATAATGCATAGACGTGTCTTATATGTATATAAAGTCGTGAATGAAAACATGTTGAGAATCGCAGGATAGGATATCGAACTGAACGGAGCCGATGAACCTTCGAACCTTCCGCGTACCTTTGCGTTTAGTTGAGCGCACGAACTTTGCAGTGCGAAAACGTCGGGTTTCATCTAAAATCTGCTGGTTATTTGATTAATCGTTGTATTTATTGGGTGAGAATTGTTTAATGGATGTTTATGATTCGTTATTGAGTCAATTCGGTGGTCGTATAAACCGTTTTTCAATCGTAATGATCATCTATTATCGAAAAAATGAACCATCGAAGAATATGATATTTTTTTATGAAAAATATAATTTTATTTTATATACAAATATTTCTAGAACCCTTCAAGCATTAAAGGATCTTCCTGAGTGGTTACAAAGCAACGCAGGATGCACAATTTCCGGATCAACCCTAATCCAACCCAAACTATCGACCTCGGAAAAAAGTCAAAGGCGAATAAAAAGGGTTCCTTCGGCGAGATTTATAACTTGCTAGGCGTAGAAATCGTATCGGTTTTAAAATCGGCTAGAAAGCGCATTGAAAATACGACGTATAAAACGCTAAATCAATCGGTAATGGTGAAAATCGGACCTGTTAAAACAATAAAGGGAAGACATGTTTATTACGTACAATGGATTTCGAATCGCTTGCATATAATAAATTTCGAAGCCCTTCGTTTCGAGGCGTTCTCGTTTCCGATTGTCAGTAGTGGCTTCTGGCCATTTCTTGACCAATTTTATTTAGGCACGACTAACAAGATGTAAAAAAATTAACACTTGAATATGAACATAATTTCTTTTTGATTAATATAAATTTTTCCATTAAGCGACTTTCTTCGGAAGCTGATAAATTTCAATTCATTTTTTAATTGAGTCAAGTAAAGATTGATTGCTTTTTTGCAGGTACGTGAAAAAATTACAAACTTAATGATCGACATAATTAATTTGGCTGTTATTTTGATCGATTAATTGAACGTTGTACAAAAAACTCCATAGTTATTTTCAAACAATTATAAACATATACGTGTTTAACGACCACAATATTTAAAAAACGAAAAACAAATTTTCTCGAATAAAAACAGCGAGAGGTCTTAACGAAATTTACTCCGGTTGCGCAAAAACAATTTTCTCCTCTCCACGGACTATAAAATTAGAAAATCGCCCGAATTAGGCGTCTTAAATGAGACACAATGTCTCAAAACGATCGTTACCATCAAACCGTAATAACAAAAGGTTAATTTAGACAGAGTCGTCTGGTAAATATCGCATATAATACGACCGCTTTCTACCATTCACTAATAGCTCGATATTTTTTCGTCCCATTCAATTATACGCGAAATGTCCGATACCAGATATGGGCAGATTCCCTGCGTGTGAGAAAATATCATACACGAAGATTATTATCTTCATTTTCGACCTACGTACATAATAAACAGATAGAAAGTGTACTCGGATGAAGATAAGTCTGCGATCGTTAAATCAGTGCAATAAAATCGAATTATTATGTTTCACTTGTATATATTATCGATTGAATAAAAACACTGAATCAGATTCATTATATTGTCTTTATAAATGCCGTGAAGCTGTAATTTATACGTGCCGATTCAGTGTAACTGTACCGAGATCGAAAAATTTTAACGATCGATATGAAATTTATAAAATTTAATATACGAATAAAACCTGAATCTGATTCATATTTTATGATAAAGTTTGTTAAACTCGTCCGCCTTAATGAGTGGACCGTAATTTCACGCATCATATGTAGTACGTTTCGTTACGAAATGTAATCGATGGACCAATTTGAGTCTTGAAAAAAATTGCGATATGTAAATACGTACTTACAATTATTGCTGAAAAGAAATTATAAAGTGCAGGCACTCACCTGAAACAAGCAAAAAAATAAAATTAAAATCATTCAAAATTTCTCGCATTGGACAAAAAAAATGCTTGACAAAAACTCGCACACGAGAGAACGGAAAAGAATCGATTCGTTTCATAAAAGCCGCGACATTGGCCTTTTAATCGACTATGTAGCAAAAAAAAAAATGAAAAATGGAATGTATAATACATGAAAAAATAAATGAACGAAAACCGTTCACCTTATATTCATGTAAAATAAGTACGTGCGGTGAGAAAGTATCTCGAGTCCAAGTTCGCAGTACGTATCGTTTACAAAACACCATAAATTGATACTACAATAGTTTCTAGTGTTACAAAACCGATAAAAAGTGCAAAGACACTGTGTGTAAAATATGCGAACGACATTCGAATTGCCGTGCAATTTCCATTGGATCCATTATAAAGCAATAAAAGTAAGGATATGCCTCGTTTAGTATAGCAATTATTTCAGTTTCATCGCGTAATTATGCATTTATTCGCTACTATGTTGAGCCATAAAATTAGAATTTCACGATACAATAAAATTTACAGAAATATGAAAATTTAGGAAATGTAATAATCTTTTACCGAAATGGCACACACGCTAATGTCGATCGTTTTGAGATAATAAAATGAAAATTTTCGACTGTAAAAAATAGCGATTTAGCGAAAAATCAACCTTAACCTCGTTCATGAGTCAGCGATAAAAAATCCATCGAAACTTCGGGACTTGAAAAACTGACCTACATAACCTTTTTCGAGGTTGAGTATCCGCCCCTTTGTTGCGAATTCGGAAACTACCCTACCGAAAGTAATCGCTCTATTTAAACGCTTTTTTGAAAACACGAATTCGTATTTGAATAAATTTTGACGTCAGACCATTGCGGGATCGTTTATCACGCCATTTTCATATACAACATACATTCAAGCAGAATGTCGGGGACAAATATAACTGGGGTGCAGTGCAGCAAATGCATCTAGCCTGGATGCTGCATCGATCCGATGCTGCACCGCATACATTTCATATATATACGTAAAATAATTAAAATTCATTATTAATACTTAAACTTAGGTAATTTCTAAGAAAACATGGAGTAAAATGAAATTTCCGCTCGTAAATATTGCCGGACGCAAACGAGAATTAACATTGATAATTTATTGATGTCTCCCGAGCCATTATGATCATTCATAACGAAGCAGAATACATTGGGTGTGTCGTTATACATAAACAATTGCGAAGCAGTTCCAAAGTCGATGCTATCTGCAGTGATGAAGCGTAGTCGAGAGAGCGTTTCAATTAAAAGCTTTTCCGCACAATTCTCCACGAAACTGAGCAAAATTCGAATTCAAGTTAAACTCCATGAACGTATTATCAGTTTTCAAGATAATAGCGAAAGTTATTAACAATTAAATTTCAATATTCAAGTTGAATATATAATTTATTGCTTTTCAATAAAAAAAACATCAATTTCTTTAAAATACGCACATTTCGAAATCTACATTCTAATATTATATAAAATTCGATAGATTCGAAAATAAATCGAATCGCACTTCCATTATGATTTATATGTAAAATGCGAGAGTAAAAGTTCACGATAAAAAAATAAACGTCCATTCCATACAAAAATGTATCGAAAAAAACGTGATTAATGTAACCATACATCGTTCCACGTGTACCGTGACCGTCAGGGATAATGTTACACCACCCTTATCCTATTAAAAAGCTCATGTGATTTATCGTCATGTGTGGTACAACGTACCCTTAATCGTAATGCGTAATCCCTAGTTAAAAGCCGTGCCCAGACGTTTCAAATATTTCCCTATTTTCTGATCACATTACGTAACAAAATGAAAAATTTATAATTTACCGCAACGGTCTAACGAGGTGCATGACAAGCGCACAATGCATAATTCAAAAGCTCCCGAGATTTTCATCGTGAAAACGCTTTTGTTGCACACGTGTTTCGTCGATAATATCTGGATTTTAAATTAGAAACGTATGCTGTGAACGCGATTTTAATCAATTTCGAAATGATAAAAGAAAATCCGCAGAGACAAAGTCGAAAAGATGATCGCAGAACTATCGGCGGAGAATGATTGATCGTTGTCGATCATGATTTATCGCCGTTCACTTTATAAGACAACGGTTTCAATTGAAAATAATAAATGTTATGTACAATAACATATTTGAATGAATCGCGAATCGGCGGACGCGAATAAACTAAGCCGATTTCTAACAAGATGTATCTAAAAGGTTTAGCCTTGTTTCGATAATGATGCGAGTCTCGAATTAATGCCATGCAAGAAAGTTCAATGCAATAATGAGACATAAATAAAATGTCACGTAAATATAATGCTGTTCTGTAGACGGACTTTGCGGTTAAAAGAATTGTAATTCGTGTTAAAAAAGATATCCTGTGATCAAAAAAATTCAATAATTTCGCGGTCTTTCAAAAAAATCTAATCAAAATTGTACGTTCGAACGAATTTGAAAACAAACCGAGTTCCGTTCCGATAATAAAATAATAAAAAAGAAAAATCACGATCTCATTCTAAGATGGTCGATAATTTGAATCTATTTCCGACGAAGTGGTTTTCGCTGTATCTGGCTTAACTAATAAAATTTAATAGGGAAATTCGATGTAATCTACCTGTAAATTTTTTAGTCCGAGTTCACAGTTGGGTACTGGCTTTTGATTCGAAACTGGTGAAGTCTGTCGGGCATAGATACGAGGATTTAATCTTGCTCGAATACATTTCAGCTCTGTCTAGCGTGAACTTCGGATTAATTGTACGAGAGAATATAATATGTGGAATAACGTTATGTGGAAACGAATGCTGCTACACTTTAGTGCTATAAATTACTTTGATATGAAAATTTAAATTTTCAGACTATCTCTGAATAAATTTTGAATGAAGCACCTTTATAATCTTATGAAACGGTTCATGACTAGCTACACGGACAATATAAAACAACATATTTCAAGTCGTTTTAGTACCAAGAATAATATTATAGAACTCTTTCCGCGTATTGTTCCACGAAAAGATTCCGAAAACATTTTCATTTATATAATAAACACTGAAACCACTCGATAATATGACAAAACAATTCAATCGATCCCCTTATATAAAATAACGACAAAACGATCTCCCCCAAATTACACAAAACATTCTAGTTGCAGAATCTTCATTGAAAATAAACAAAACAAAACACAATCGAACTGAAATGACCACGCTAATGCAAGAACGCACCGATGATGGAAAATCATAACGGTGCACGTTCATAATACAGTATCCTGACATCGTACAATTTCGCATTGGCTCCCGACCGCAAAATGGTGGAGACCGTTTGCGAAATTACGCTAAAACGACGTGTATACGGATGCTTAATCGGAGCGGAATATTTGCATACTTCGCACATGGAACATACAAATTGAAAATCGAATGTAACCGAAGTTCCGCAACGTCGATAAACAATCGAGCCATTAAGGAAACAAATGTCAGGCGTTCGATAATGATTATTTTTTTCGCAACGCGGCAAAGTCCTTGGATTTCACGGTGGTCAATAATAAAACCGCGAAAATTCGCGAGTCATTCGACGAAATTAAAAAAAAAATGTATGGTGTACCGTTTTATTGCGCGTAAACATTGGTGAGGTGGTCGTAAATTATAATATGCACACTTTGTCGTGTAACTCGTTTTTAGTTAAGATTTAAATAATTAATGAGTGGTCGAAGGGTTGCCTTTATCCACTTAAATAAAGCTGTAAATAAAACCTTAAAGCGACGCTAAATAACGAGATCGCGTAACGGTCGGTTCGATCGCATATTACGGCGATATTACTACTTCGGAACGCGATTATAATAAAATTGCAATAAAAGTAGAGAGCAGCTCGGGCTGTGATGATTTTCAAAATTTTAGAAATGCAACGGAATCGAAAAGACTTTCGCGGACTTCATTATAACTTCATTAGTGCGAAAATTTCTCGCGTACGCAATTATTCTGCGCTTTTTTTCGCTTCAGTTTCGTTCTTTTTGTGTATTTTAAATGTGAGCGAGAAACGCGTCGTTTCACAAAGACGATTTATTAAAATTTTGACGGTCGCGCTTCCGTTACACTTTTCGGAAAATAAACAATGACAATAAATGCGAATCGCAAAAGGGTTACGGTCTCAATATGAACGTACGAAAATATAATCAAATTTTCAAACAAAGAAAATGGTCAATTTTCAGATGAAAAAACGAAAACACAATTTATATACAAAACATCTTATTCATATGAAAACGTGTATTTTAGCAAAAAGATAATACTTTCAAATCACAAATTAATGTTTTGAATAATTCAAAATGGAATAATCGTAACGATTCATCATGTTTCAAGTGTAAAACACTTCTAAAACACCTTATGAACAAGTAACTTTTATTACCGTACTTGCGAAGGATAATCAGACATGCACGTGCAACGGGCATTGCGCCACTCAAAGTGCATTGTTGCATCTAATTATTGCGTGACTTCGCATTGTAAAGTTCGTAAGGTTAAACATTTCCCTAGTGTTAATTGTCTAGTACGTCGAGCTAAATTACACCCTTCCGTTGTACACGGTTCCAGTTTCAAAACAGAAATAACGCTCTTCTTATCATAATGATATATTATAGCGTTTCGGTATAATGCGATTTGATGGCTCTAATAGCGAAGCAATCCAATTTGTAATTGGGTCACGAGAAGAATAAAATTAATAATAGAGCTAAACTGGCTAAAAAAAAAACCGAGCATTCGAATAGAAGTCATGCTCTGAAAGGCTCTCCTCCTAAAGACGACAAAACATCGCCGTTCGAATTCGCATAGTCACCGCGTCCATTATTATAATATGGGTGAAATAAAAGAACGAAATGTTCGAAAAAAGGTTACCTTTTTTTGAAATAAGAAAAAAGCACGGTCGGAATAAAATAAGTCCTTACGGGAGCGAGCTTTCACGCTTCGTTGGTTCGTCGGTTGTGCAAAAAGCGAGTCGCAATATGAGAAAATGCACCGACAGTGCAAACAGTATGCAAAATTGGCAATGCAAAACTGAAAAAAAAATCGATTGACAATTCGATGTGACCGTTTCTCAACGATAATTGACAAAAAAATTTGAAGGAAACGTCTGAAATAAAAATGGGTTTCGGATCAGTTATTTGGACGGAGTCAATGTTGAATTTATATCGTAAAATTGTAATATTGAAAAGGGTTTGGCATATATAAACTAACTTTTCGATAACGAGGTCTGATCTCAAAATAATCATTAAAAATTCATCAATTGTTTGGGAAAATGTTAAATATAGGTTTCGTATTTTCAATTGAGGAAAATTCTTAGTGCGTTGATGTCTAATACGTATGTTTGGTATAATTATATGAAAGAGTTTAACCACACCAAATTTTTTATCACTCCAAGTTCTTGTTTTGTTTCATAACCCTGATATCAAATGTGATTTGCTAGCAATATTCTCGTATTCAATTCAATTTGTCTGGTCTCAAAAAAACCAAGATCGTTTCACACGTTTAAGGTCACCGTTTTGAAAAATCATTGGAAAAAAAAATGTTTTGACAAGTGTTAAGTCAATTTGACAGATAAGAAATCGATTACAGAAAAACAAGTTTGGTATAGGAAATTTTTTTCAATCATAATTGAAAATAATTTACAATTAGTATATTTTAGAACAAAGAGATTCGAATGACTTGCAAAAATTAATATACTAATTATGATAACGAGACAAAAATTCTAATTAGAATTAAGATAAAAAATAATCAAAATTCCCAACCAAACAAAATTAACGACATAATAGACATCGTCTAACGGACCCGGAAAATCGGAAAATTATTTTTTCCCCGAAATTTCGAAACACCGCCACCGGCCAAACCTCGAACGCACACAAATATCAAAAAATGCAACGAAATATTTACGAGACGCCCATTAAAAACGCATCAATCGCATAAACACGCATACGTAATTCGAACGCCAAAGCGCGGACTCGCCAAGAAATAACAGCACAAAGCGCATCATTAAGCGACGATAAATACGATCTACGAGCACGAAAACGCCGACCCGATATCAAAGCACCGAAGGGCCATCGATCGGAAAAAACCAAATAAAGCCTCTCCGAGCCGAATTCCGTCTCCGGCACGTGAAGGACCGCAAACTATCAGGTGAAAGCGCATCTGCATCACGTACCGGACCGTTTATATGGGTTTCTAGGGACACCGGAGTCTGTGATGATGATGATGATTGGAAGCTGTGGTGCGTACGTGAACCGTTCCGTCGGTTTTTCGAGGAAGACGACGTGCTTCATGCTTTGTGGATTATCTTTTTGTCTGTGTACTTCCGTGGGTTGTGTTCCTCCTGGTCATCGTAAGTGTATTGTATGTGGAGCGTGACCGGTGGTGTTCACTTGACCCGAAGACTAAGCTCCTCGTACCGGAACTGTTTGATCTTGATGTGAAAGATTTC
>JAOXNN020000039.1:1948733-1967196 GCA_028571205.2 Hydropsyche betteni | reverse complement strand
GTGACCGGTGGTGTTCACTTGACCCGAAGACTAAGCTCCTCGTACCGGAACTGTTTGATCTTGATGTGAAAGATTTCGGGTTCGATGGGAGTTTGAGATATGTCAATATTTTCTTGGGTTTTCCGGCGATGCAGAAGAATTTCGAAAAAAAAGAGCGATTTTTAAAAAGCTCGAGTTATAAGAAGACATCTATTACGGATATTGGATCAGGTATTTAAAAAAGGTAAGGAATATGTAATGCGATTTGTGCTTGGATGTATTCAGGCCCGGATTTGCCTAAAAAGCTCCAAATCCAAGTGGCCTCCTAATAAAGATCAGAAAATCGATAGATATCTTGTTGATAATTATATCATCGTCATATTTGAGAAACACCATTAGAATTTTATACATTTATTATTTGCAGAATTTTAAAAATATTTTTTTAATTCATGATATAAATCAAACTTTGGAATATATGTACGTCTCGTAATGTTCTATTTTTTTAGTAAAGATCTTATGAAATATCAATAAAAACAAAAAAAATCCATATTTCAAATACACCATATATTATCCGTTGATTCAAGACTAATTATTTAAGCTCATTGAGAGTTACCTTTCTAGGAAACCAATTGGATGATGCAAATATACATATATAATATTATAACAGTCTACATACGATGATAGACAAAAGACATATTTGAGACTATGATGGATCGAATTAATTCGGTAAACAAACCCGACATCAAATACGGATCAATCCACGAAAGTTTATCCTCCGAATCATGGAAGACCCAGTAAAGTAAATCAGACACAGAAACGTGTACTTAAAACGGAGGCATATATCACTCGAAACGGTCTATTCTCGTATGTCAAAAAAGCGTGATTGATAGTGGAGAAATTCGCGCGCTCCTCTTACCACTTATACACAAATATATAAAACGCAACCGTTTCGTCGTGGAAACCGTGGCGTCGTTTAGAAAGTCCGAATTTACACATTCGTACAATCGATGGGCACTTTTTATTGTTAGCCGAAACGGGCGTCTGGCCACGGGCTTTTTATTGTGTTATATTACATATTTTGAAAGTGCCCTTTGTTTTAAAAGACACGTCTGGTACAGAAGTAGTGCGAGTTACGAAACCGAAGGGCGAAGGCGTGGCTGAACATTAGCGGCTTTCTCTCGAGAATCTTTTAAGAAAAACTTTCTTTTCGTATTGATTAAAGCTTGTGTGAGCTTTTGACATTCGCATCGCTTTCGTATCATTGAAACTATTGACATTTAAGCGTCTGTTGTGCGCGTGACATTGAAGCATAGGAGTGAACCGGCAGTAGTTACCTATGATGACATCTTTGACATATGGCAAAAATAATATGTGACATAAGTCAGACAAAGAGACATCAACCGGCGTGGCGAAGACAATCCAGTCATTAAACCTCTTGATGGCAGGAAAAACAATCAGACCAGAAAGGTATGCGTGTCACGAAATGTAATTAAAGCGAAAAAAATACATACGATAATTTTTCACGATTCAATAAACGGACATGTGAAAATTCGTAATTGTACATCGGAAATAAAATAAGATAATGTATATGCCACGAACTTGATGAAGTGGCAATATTTCATAAAACACTACTCCTGTGCAATTTTAGCACTTTCTAGCTGTTAACAATTAACTGCAAATGAACTTAAAGTGAAATTAAACGCAGGAAAAGATTTTCCAGTACACACAAATATCGTTAAATTAAAAACATTTTAATGCATATTATGATAACGTTCGACTTTCCATTCGCTCTTACAATAAATTATAAACAACAATAAAACGAGATTACAAGAGACGATATTGAACGCGTGCTGCGTTTCCTTTAGTTTGCGCTTTCTAAATAAAAAAGCCGTGTTATTTTATCGGCGCACAAGTGCGATAATGCGTCCATAAAACGCCAAAAGTTTCTCGCGTATACATATCAATAACAAAAAAATACAATAAACCTGTAATAACCACCGGCGAGTTAGACGTCGACGGGGCATAATCGGAAATTGTCGGTTCGATTATGCGCAACGTCATATCGCATCGTCGAACCTGTTCAATCGATGCTCAAATACAACTAAATTATCGCGCAAAAAACAGTTCGTATTCCAAAGAAAATAAAAAAAATATTCGAAAGTTCAAAAGCGCATTTCTCCTACGAGCTAAGCTGATTATTGTTGAACCCGGTCGTGATGTTGAGATGTTGAGTGCATTAACTGTTGCGTTTTGCGTGGTGGCGATTAATCAAGATGTCGATTAAAATTCAATACGATACATATCTTAGAAAGGTATATCGAAATATAACAATATAAATGAGACTTCGAATAAGTTATACGAACATTTATTCATCATATATGCAAAATAAAATAATATTGCATTTTTTCTTCATACATATATTCAATCATATTATACAATAAAAAAAATATCATTAATATATTTAAATCTAATAAATCATCGCATTAATTACGCGTACGGTTCCCAGAACTTTTCACAACAACCATTCAACTAAAACGTTCACTCGTCGACTTTCATCTCAAACGAAATGCGGTTTAACCGTTAAATTTAATCGAATCGCAATCGATGCAATTATAATTGTTGACACGTGTCAAATCCCGTATAAGAATACTGCAGTATATTATCAAAACGAGCGCATATACGTATACAAGAAGCGAGGATGCGATCCGAAACGGTTTCCGTTCGCCTTGAGAACAGAACGGGAAACGGCGCAGTCGACGCACAAAAGCTCATTTATTCGCCAGCGGGATCAATGGCGCGTGAAAAACCGTAACATATTGATTATTATATTGTGTAATGTTATTATGGTGATTGGAATGTCAAATAAATCGAGTGTTGGATAGGATGAGCCGATTCATGATGCGGCATCAATGAAATTCGGTTGCGGATATATCATTTGATTCCGGTTCAAGTTTATGGATTTTTGTACTAAAATCGTCAAATGTCTTGTCGAACGTATCAGATGATCGATGGAAAACAAATGATCTAAGATCGTACGAAAAAATATGGTTTTCAGTATTTAAACTTATCAATAGTTGATTTGAAAGTAAGCATTAGAGATCACATTGTCGGTAAGCCGACTTACCGGTAAATGATCCAAACAATTAAATTAAAATTATTGGATTACCGATTAATAAAAAATACGGAAAATCTGACATCCCCAGTAAGTTCACATAATAAAGAAAAATTAGCAAACTTTTGATGAATTACGGAAAAGTTTTGTACTGTAGCGGAATCTTACATATGGTAATAATTTCAAAATCAGAATATGTGTCAAAACACATTTTACACCAAAACGAAAAATACACAGAATATTTACGGTTAAAATGCCACAATTGCAACTAATTTGACTTGCGGTCAACATTGCATTATTCCGTTCAGGAATTCGAACCATTTTCCAAACGAAATTTTCAAATCGACCCGACACTCATTAAACAATCAATAAAACGACACTCCAAGATTCTTTCACTCGCGTCGATATTTTCCCCACTTTGAATACAAGCCAAAAAATTCCTCGAGAACCCGTAGTTATACGTTCTCGAGCCTATCGCATATCATACAAGAACAACCGCTTTATTGTGAACGCGTTTTTCATAGACACTAAGCGGAATTCCACACTGTGAACGTCGTGGTCAACAAACCTAGATCGATCTCGATTTCCCAAGAAGACGAAGTTCCATCGTCAGGCCTCCCTTTTGTTGGACGCCGCGTGCGGTTAACGGCTCGTTTTTTTTTTCAAGACTTTTTCAATGTTCGACTTTCAATTAGCGACTCCACGATAAACTTGATTGTGTTGTTGAAATGCGAGATTTGCGTATTTGCTTCGGGAATGTCGGACACTGGATGATTACCCTGCCGAGGCGGGTAATGATCGTGCATTAGTGATTTTGCACGCGAAATGAAGAGACAATCTGCAATGGTGCATTGTGTACGTGAGAGGTGCCAAAGGAGATGTATGTGCGAAAATGGCCGGCGGTGAAACTATGCAATTTCGATGAGTTTACACTTTGCGCAACGAAACGGATTCGACGAATCATATTACTTAAAGTTCTAAATTGGCGATAGAAACTCTGCTAGAATTGATTTTGATAAAGAGAAAAGGCTTTGTTCGAAATATTATCGTGACTCTATTTATTATTATAATGATGGAAAATTGATTTTGGAAGCGTTCGAATTTCGTATCTGCTCGCAATGAAAGTATATTTTTTTCAGTCACAAATATGAATATTTATTCGTTTATTAGTCAAATAAAATAAATGTCAATAGTTAAAAAAAAAACAAAAAACATTTTTTTACATAGATGCGTGTACTATTTGGTCTGTGATTATTTATTGACAATTTTGTCTGTGATTATAATGTGACTGTGATTTCCCAATGGACAATTTTTAACACAGGTAGTTCTCGACTTACGACCGATTTTTTTGATTTCTTACTAAATCACGAATTGTTGTCACCTAAGGTCAAAGCATTTTGGAAAAAATATGGTTTCATTCGAATCATTGTGTAAACCCATAATCTGCCAAATGTTTTTTAGTTTTTTTTTTGGAATATATGTTTTCTTACTTACTGAAAAATAAATCTGGTAAAATATTTTTTTTTATATTATTATGATACTAACCGTGGCAGGAAATGCGTAAATGAAAATTTTAATTTAAATAAAATTGATTGATTTTTTTTGTATTGATTCGACTTACAACCGAGGTTTAGAAGCGTATTTCCGTCATAAACCGAGAACAACCTATATTCACATTCATAAAGTTACCATTTTATCACTAAAAATAGACACACGCGATAAAAAAAATCAGAATTTCACAAAAGTTTCATCCTGGAACGGGCAATAATGTACTATACAGACAACATATAATAAAAATGATGATACAGTAGATAATCACCCAACTAAATCCAACATCGGATATAAACGACCCAAATAAGACACACACTCCATTCCAACAACGAAGCCTTCTTCCGAACCAATCCGAAATGACCTCGACCACACAAATCAAACGATTCGGAAAATTACAACAATCGACATATCCAGAAGTTTCACCACACAACGAATCAAAAACGGCCGATTGAATTGCAGTCGCGTATGCGATTGCATTTCTCCGTCCACGGATCGAATGCGAAATGCATTTCGCTAGAAAGCCTCATCGGATGCGTTTAATACGTGCATTGTCGACTCGAAATAACGAACGTTTCACTTTCGATGCTCGAAAATGCATTTAATAATGCATTCGCCGAGTGGGAAACAATGAGTTTCCCGGGGTGGGGAAAGCGGGGGCATAAATCATGGCAGAAGTTCATTTTGTGTCCGAATGTCAAGAATAATGGGACAAATATGTTGCATTGTGTTCTCTGTACGAGTACCATGAATATGCAATGAATGAACTCGGTATATGGTGATTAGAAAGATTTTCAAGTATTTTTTCGTTCACACAAATCGTTATAAACGAATCACACATGAGAAGTGTTACGTTTTTGAAAAGAACATTCTCAAATTATATAATCATCAATGTCAATATCAACGTCAGATTAATCAGATAACATTCATGCAATTTAATTAATAATTTCACAATTAATAATCAAAAATCTAATTGTCCGATCGGTCATTTATGATACACGTTTCGTAAAAAACTTTTTTATTTAATGAAAAAATGATTATAGCCACCCTATTGCATGCAATGCGGTACTACATGGTGTTAAGTGAGATGAATGAAACATCTGAATAATGACGCATTCGAAACAATAACCAAATTGTAATATTCAAATTCATAATGTGTATGACGGACTCATAAAATCATCACGGTTCGTAAATCAAACGCAATATGTTCTTATTGCAATTACACTAATTACGTCCACCTGACAATGAATCACTACGCACATAGTGACAATAACTGAAATTACACTTTTTTATATTTATCTAACGTACCTTTAATACCGAGGCTTTTCTGTAAATACAAAGAATTAGAGATACTTGGAACGTAAACGAATCATACTTTGATTCATTCGAATAAAAAAATTAGAGAATAATGGACCATGAGTTCCGAGAAGGCGAAAATCACACGAAGCACAAACTTCCTTCAGGTGAATCATTATTGTTATAAAATTTTTGATTACCTCTCGTTACGCACCGGTAACGATTTCGGTGTGACACATAAGTACTAGTAAATGCTATTACTGTGTCAATTGTCTATAGTTAACGTCAACTTTTCGAATTTGAGGGGAATCGAATTTTAGTCACTATGTCGAAAAAATATTATTGGACCACCAATGAGTTGATTTTGAATCGTAATAACCTAGTAATTAAATATTGAAGATTCGTTTTGATTATAATGAATATCACATTAATCATAAATACTGTAATAAGCAATTTGAGCATCAATCCAATAATTAATTTTGCATTTATTTCTCTGATTAGAACATGATTTATAATCTAATTTACGGCTTAACAATTAATTTTTTTCCACATTTACAGTTTCACATTATCAAAACGTAGTATGAATGAATAAAAAAATCGAAAATTCAGCACAAAACCGATTAGAAATCGGCTGAAAAGTGGAGAACGACCGCAGGAAGACACGTGAAACTGTCATTTGCCCGATCGAATGCAACTATGCGCTTTTCCCTCACCTGCAATTAAAAAGTGCACCACAATTAGACGAGCACTCGGCTTCTTAACGACTCGTGTCTAATAAACGTCGTTTTATATATCCATTCTTTCTAGTTTTGCACGTAAATAGTTTAATTGATCGAACTGATTATTATCGCGCAAGAAGACTGCTGGTTTTTAAGGCGAATTGATAAATTGACGCGTGGGATTCGCAATCGATGGCCCCAATTCGATAAGTGTATCAAATAGTCATTAGACTAAGTTTTATACGGATTCAATTACGATTATTGCATTTTTAATCGAAATTTTACGGTTGGGCGTTTTTTTTTGAGAAGCTAGGGTGCGTTCACATCAAAATTATAAAATCTAATGGTCAGTTTCGCAACATTATCCGAAAATCTCGTAATTGCTGCAAAAACATGTAAATTGTTAGATTATCTTGCAATTATAACATGCCACGGATATGTAACATAATATACATATTTAAATTTCAATTTTTACTCCTTGCGGAAATGTACCTTTGATAATATCGCACGTGTTATTAACATTACATATTCAAAAGAAAATCATATGCGAATATTAAGATATACAAGCTGTCAACTTTCATATTAAAAAAAATATTTAACGTAATCTAAAATTTTACATAAATTACCACTCGAATCGAAAGTTTTCATGTTTTTCATAATGGAAAAATTATACGCTTTTCATAGAAATTCAAATCGTTCAAGATTATAAAGTCGCACGCAGTCGTAGAAAAAAAACTACAAAGAAACGGATGACGCAACAACACCAACATCCAAAGCACAATTGTAATGGAACAAACAAACATACAGGGGAGCAGTCAAGTAATGTCCCGTGACGAACAACGTTACCGATTTGTAAACCCTCAAACGACCCGTACATTATACAACACTCACGGAATCCGATTATAAAAGAATTACGGTACAAGTCTTCGGATTTCCATATATCTCGATTCGAAATGATAGACACGAAAATGGAATTAAATACGAAAAAAAAAACACCACCAGACGCATACGTAAATGATATAGTTTCGAATAATAATATCGTGATTTATTTTTCGTGGAGCGCTCGTTATTTTCACGTACGAACGCGCCCGTTCGAAAAACGGTACTATCGGAATCGAACCGTTCAGTAATATAAAATATTAATATTTTCCATAATAGACTCGTTGCCAGTTTGTGTTAAGTTATATAAGATTATTCCGCATTTATGAGTGCTGAAACTTTCCTATTCCATATAGGAATATTTTTTTGAATATCTGACAGAGTTCGGGTGAGATGGAAGCCTTAGTTTTTTCCTAAATCGGGAGACAAAAATTAATTATTTCAAAACGGTCTCATTGTCAAACAAACTTTCATATACTTACTTACTATTATTACGTACAACTTATTCTTCTTTTATACTTATAGATAAGGAAACGGTATATCTTTCGAATCGAATTTCGAAAATTTAAGACTAATCTGCTGAAAGCGCGAAAGTTTCTCGAACGAAAACTAACTTAAAGGGAAAATCAGATTGAAATTGCACATTGTATATATGGAGCAAAGCAGCTTCTAGCAATTACAAAGACGAGTTCTGCGAATCGAAACTTAATAACGAGATTATTAGACAATTTTGCAATGGATCGAAAATGACGATTATCGTCGCCGAGAGCCAATCGGAATCAATACAAAAAAATCATATAAATTCTTACGATTATCGCGCAAAGGAAAAAATGTCGTTAAATTTCACCGACGCTAGATTTAACTTTCGAAGTTCGTATGAATAAAAAATTAACCGAAACAATCACAACTAGTCCAAGTTCAGAGCGGAATATGATCGATACAAGTGCTGCATGCAGATAAAAGTGCCACTTTCGCCCGCGACCTAACCTTGGGTCGAATTTGTTTGGGCTTCTCGTCGTTTTGGTCACTTTTATATAAGATGGACAAAATGGAAGCTTTCGTTTGAAAAATGCGCGCGGCGAAGGTGAAAAATTAGTGTGTGGAAGTTGCATTTGAAAAATGTTCCTTTACATGTACGTGGAAGTTAATGAGGCCAACGAACGTGCTCCTGAAATAATCCGTGACTAAACATAGGTCTTTGAACCTATTCTGTTGAAAAATTATCCTTATGTTCGGTTAATTATCGAAATCTTAGTCGGAAGTGAATTTTTTTAACACATTCATCCTCATTTCACAAAAAAAAAATATAAACAAATAACACAGACACATTTTTTTTTTAAATTCAACTGAACTGACGGATTACACCCTCATGAATAACGTCTATTATAACATCGGCTAAATCAAAACGAGATCGACAATTAACCCATTCACAGCGCGACGTTTACGGGCGAAAAAAATAAATAAATACGAGCAATTAAAGCGATCACGAGCGACGGTCACGAACTGCAGATCGACGGACGGACAGACAACAAACAAACACGCCACAGTTTTAATAGCGATCAAGCACCATGTAAATATAATAACCGAATGAATGGCCATGTTATAACAGTTAAAATCGACGATCGGGACTAAAAAAGAGCGGCGGAAGACCACCGACAAACGCGAAACGGGTGCAACGGAACCCAAAGGTTTACGGTAAATTTCCGTATTGTCGTGTGTTCCGTATTTTGTCACTTTTTGTCTTTCAAATATTGTATAGAAGTTACTAGACTAAAAAAAATCAAAATGAGATAGCTCTCTGTATCGGATTTATTCGAAATTATAAATTGAAATTTTCGTAATAGCAATGGTCCGGTAGAAAAAATTCTCTTAACTTTACATGTATGGGGGGCTTTGGGCTATTTTATTTGGGCGAGATTTATATCGAATTCGGTAAATAATGGTCATCTAATTAATCGAGAGATCGATCGATCGATAAGTGATCGATGGGTGCGTTTTCGAAACTAGCCCGCGAAAATCACGACGTATCGAGATCGCTTTCTCGGAAAATTTTCGTTCGATCATTTTGTTCCGATTAAAAATTAATTCTTTGTGTGCGTATTATCGGTGAAATTTAATAACCGTTTCATTACATTGAAAATAATAATTTATATCTCCGATGAAACGTGGCTAATAGGGTTTACGTAATATGAAATTTTTTGTTTGTGCTTTCTCGATATTTTTTGTGCCGGTTCGAAACAAAAACATATGGGATATGATTGTACTTACCTTTCGACTGTGAAAATATACGTATTGAAGAATGATTACTTACTTGCTGTAACAAAAAGAAAAATAGATTAATAAACCAATTAAAAACATCGAATATATGTATATTATAAAAACAGTTGTAATGGATTGAATTCATTAATAAATCAAATAATGGAAATCATTTGAAAGATTTAAACAGTTACATTGAAACGAAGAATTTTTTTAATTAAAAAATATTCATATGAATCTATACATACAACTAATTTGATATACTCTGGTAAAAAAAATTCAGCATCATATGAAATCAAAACATATATTATACAAAAGAACTGCACACGATACCATCGCGACACGTTTCACGAAACTCACGTGTTAACTTTTATATGCCGCGCTCAATATTCAAACATCACAACAATGTTAACGGTACGAAAAACGCTCATGTTCCCGTCCCAGATATACGTGAAATATGCAATTGCAATTCAAACCTCGATATAATCTATTGAAACCTATGAAAAATGAATGAAATCATGATTGAACGCACGACGCGAACTCACCACGCCGATTCGCATACGAACAATGCAAAACATACGACGGATGCATTATAAAATTGATGACAATCGATGAATGTTAAATTTAGGTTGCAAAAGTTTTTATATTATTGATTTATTTAATGATAATTGTGTATTCAGTGGATAGGGATGTATAGAGAGGTAAATTCTCAGGACCCGGGTTACTTTCGGTCCTGTATAAATGACAATTTAAAAGGCACCTAAATGAAAATACAAATAATTTTGAATTTGTTTTTCCAGGGTCCAGAATTTTTCTCTACGGCTCTGGGAGTGGGAAATGAAAGGATTGAAGTTATGCTTGAGTATTCGTATCTAGGTCTAATAATATATGTGAATGGAAGAAGAAATTGAAAGATATATATGAAATGTCTAGGATGGAATGAAAATGATTTTTCAAATGGAATTTTTATTTGTTTGAAAAAGCAGTACGTTTTTCCAATGATGAGTTAAAACAATTGAAAGTGATAGAAAAAATAATATATGAACGAGAAAATAAATGATAAGTCACGTAGTGAGATATATCGATGGAAGATAGACTCGTAAAGTCGTGAAGTATTATAAAAGAATCCCAAGAGACTTTAAAAAAAAATCGAACGGATCATCGAAGTACATATGTGCAATGAATCGGATGAAAATTGCTCAAGAACGAAAGAGGATCAGAGAAACCTTCACCCGACAGCGAATAACGAACTCCCGCTCACGACGATAACATATTACAAAATTCCATAAGCGAACCGCAAACCGCTGCACAATCTAGGAAGTGCATTCGAAGGGAGTGGCCCTCATCTGCTGAAATTTACAACACACGCAGATCACACACAACACGTGAACATGAGAGTAGCACCCATAGGAAGTACCGGTCACGAGCACGTGGCCACACTGCACTCGGATGCACCCGATAATAATGCAGCCAGGTGCACTTTTCGCTATCTACGACTCGCGAGTACCGCTGTAATTGTGCCCAGATGCAAATAAACTTCTGCGCCGATCTGCAGCAGTGTCCATTTTCGACGATTTCGATCTTCCACATACGTTGCCGTTCCGCGGTACACTTTTGCGTGTGCGAGATCGTTGATAGGTTGTTGTGTGATAAAATTCGAATTTGTTTTTTTGATTGGATAATGATAGTGTTGTGGGTTCGGGATCGGTTCCGATGTGGGTCGTGTACGAAGTCGTCGTTGGGATTGTTGAAATGTGTGTTTTGGCATTCGAGATGCGATATTCGTGTCGGATCAATTGGATTAATGAAGTCAATTAAATTTGAATTGATCGTTTAAAATTTTTGCATGCGTAGACCGTGACTCACGAAACGTCCGATAAAATTCAATTTGGACATATTTTAAATGTGTCTGAAACAATTATAATAATTGAGGAGACAGCATAAATTACACGAAGGAAATCTCTGACATTACAAGCGCTCCTAGAGCACAGGTGTAATTCATTATATCCGGAGAAACCGACCTATCTAGTGCGTGCTGCGATAATTTTAAAACAGACGCTAAACGATACAACAATTTATAAATTCAGATCAAACAAAAAAACGCTTATAAAACAATCAAAAGAGCGAAACGGCAATTAGGCGAAACGAATCTATACATCCCTCCCGATTGACAATCGTCAATAATGCACCATATCCCGTTGGGGCCCATTAAAAAAGCGCCGAAATACCGGAAGCCAACCCACAATGTTGAAATCAAAAGCATTCAATATCCGAAAGGACAAGTGGACAGGGGAGGGAAACGTCGGACAATGACAGAACAAAGGCCCATTCACGTGTTAACAACAATGTCTTGCACAATGACGGTAACGATGCATTTTAATCGATGTGCGATTCCGATGAGAATCGATACGACGATGATGATGATGATGATGATAGCGAAGGTATTGGGGAGGAGAGATCGTTCGGCTTGATTCTGCTGAAACAGTGCCTCGGGTTATGAACGGTGCTTTTGTCGGTTGGAAGCAAATCGTGAAAAATGTTTATTTCAATTGAATACTGTTGAGGATTTGCCCTTTGGCTATGACGAGCAATGATCTTAAATAATGAGCACTTATTCGTTGTTAGAAAAATGCACGATTTTCCGTTTGTGTCGTGAAAGTCTGGATTCAATACAGTTCCGTAACTAGTAATTGTTAAATTGGATTACGAAAGGAACTTAGAAATTCAGGATTGTTAAAATATTGATTCAAATTGCTATTATTTTAGTTTCTATCCAGCGATCATCAACAAAGAAAATAATCATAGATCAGCGAACTATTCACCGAAAAAATGAATTACAGTCAAAATTACAATACTGGACCAACCTAGTGAGCATGAACAAGCTTTACGAATTTAACACGATCAAAAAACCCGAATAAAAACCGATACGATCTGAAAAAAGGCTCGATACACTCATCCGATCAACGGCTGCGGCATACGAAATTCGTCACAGGCGAACGAATACTTTTCCGGTGTCGGCCTTTTTTCGCCTCAAACGCACAACAACCAAAACACAAAAAAAATCACGATCGAATTCAGAGGAAAACACCGCCGAGAAAGTCACACGCGAGAAAAGCCGAATGCACACTCGAAGCGCATTTCCCGGTGCATCGTCATCATCATCATCATCATCAACACACAAAAGTTTCTAATAATGACGACCGGGACCGAGAAATCGGTGAAAGTCGCCGTCCCGGACGTTCCGAGATGGGATTTCGTGTTTTGTTTCGGGAACGAGGAAACCGTTGACCGTCACGAATCCACCCGCAATTAGCGGACGTTTCGAAAAAGTCATTCGTGACGGTGGTTGGCTCAATGGAGGCAATTACCGATCCATCATCGGCTCTGTGGAAGACCGGTGCACCTTCGTTAGAGATGGTTAAAGATGACTTCAGTCATGGTGACGATTGACACCTGTCGCCGAGACGCCACTATGGGCTTGATTGGCAAAATGTGCATTTTCACGTTTAAAATTAATTATGTGAGTTTTCGCTTGATTGACGTGTTTTTAGAATGAAAAAGTTTAATATGCATCAGTTTGTTATGTGTATGTGAATTTTTTTGTGAAAAAGTCGGCGGGGGTAATTTGAAAAGTTGGTCATCCTCGTTTTATAGGAAGCGTGTTTATTAACCGGTGCCGTTACTCAAATTAACGACTCGTATCCTTGCAATCCATAATATATTGATTCGTTTCGAATCGTATGTGCAACGACTGTGAAAATAAACAATATGCATAAAATAATCCAATTAAATCGGATGCAATTCGGATTTCCCGTTACACGAAAAAAATCTCGAAAACAGGAAAGTATCGTTTATTCTCAAATGCATAATTCATTCGGAAAAAATCTTAGCAAATTATGCACCCGCCGGTTGGATACTGAACATGTTTCTGAGAAAATTGCATTTAATCATCATATGCAATCGAATCGATGAATCCATAATACATACGACAGATCCTCAAAGAAATTATGCAAATGTATGAAAATACCAGACGTATCGAATTCGAGAACCGAAAATCCAAAGGTCGAAAACGAAGCGAAGATTAGATTTTAATCGGGTCGAAGCGGAAACGGTGCATATTACGCTTTCTCGGTACAATAACAATAAAACAATTAAAATCAAAAAATTTACACGGACATTTCTCGGACGGATCGTCTCCCATCACAAAAGATTGACCACGACGAGAAATAGACCATTAACTTTGGGGCGGATCGAATCCGATTCAAAAAACGTTGAAGCATCAGGAGAGAAAGCATTTCTTGTAAAGAATAGAACAAAAGATGCTTTACAACACACTATTGAATATCTCGAAATATAATTACCTATAAAACGTAATCACTTTCAGATAAGATTCTACGCATACAGCACAAGGTGAACGATTACCATAAAATTTTTAATCACACACTAGGCGCCGACGAACAAATAAATCTGCATAATAACGATAAAGCACATTTATTATAATATCAAATAATCATTTTATAGCACACAGAATAAATAACAAGCGACACATGTTTGAAGAATGATGCATCTTTTGCATTCACGTAGCACAAAATGGCGTTAAGCGCAGATTGATGGTCGAGCCGCTCGTCGTGTTTTTTTGAAATTTTCAAAAATTATCGACATTTTCAAATCCCGCCGGCTGTTCTTTCGACGTGTACTTTTACGGATAATACAATAATTGCGTGTATGTAAACATTGGACGCGTATCGAAGTTCAATGTCTTGTCACGCACGATCGTGACACTATAATGCCGCGGAATAGGCGAAAAGTGTAACAAGACGAATAAATATAAATAAATAAATATAAGTGCCGCTTTCGAAGCGGGCATAGTTTCGTAATAGTCATGCACCTGGGGGTATATCGTTCGATACGTATTTACATTGTAAAATTGACCGCCATTACGGTATGCACCTGCAGTGCGGTTATCTGTCGTGTGGCAAAAAATTTTGATTTTTCATTGTTAAATGAGTGTGAAAACGTTATTTAAGTCACATTCTATATTTCGTGAAAGTTTCCGATTGTCGTTGGTCGATTTTTCGACAACGTTTGGTGTTTGTATTAATTTTGAGATCTGTATAAAATGAGAAATTTCTATTGTGTTTTAATGAATCTTTTCTAAGCATGATAAAGTGAGATTGCCTGTTAAATGTAGGAAAAATAATAGCTTTATTCATACTAAAAATATGTACCTTCTTTTAACTGTATAACTTTTGATTAAAGAACACAAAGAACACATGTTCAAAAGAATCTAAATATAACAAATCAGATACAAAGTAGATTAAGCGTGACGTTATAGGTACATGGTTTCATTTAACGTTTATTATATCAAAAAACACTTTCAAAATCACTCAACTACGAACACTACAAATCATCCAATCAAATGGATTAATGCGCGTACACGTGTAACGATTATTTAGAAACTTAACTAATGCATCACGAATTTTTATACATATTGAAATTTTTTACAGACAATGGATTGCATTTTCGGAAATATCGAAAAGTATCAATTTTTTTATAAAACGATTTTCAGTGCGATGCTTTTACACGTAATTGACGCAGAAAGCATTTCGAGGAAAGGTCAATTAATAAGATTTACACAGATCCGAAATGAAAATACAGCAAAGTGGAGAGAAAAGGGTATATGATTGACGCGTTATTTATGGGCGCACATAGAACAGTAATAAGCGAAAGTTTACAACGAAAACATTCCGTATAAATATAAATAAATAAATAAACGAAAGCACACTCTCCTGTCTAAAAATTCTCGGAAGCGAAACAACGAAATGCCTCTTCTCGACAACAACGAAAAAAAAAAGGCTATTTCCCAAAAAAGAAATCATCCAAAGTACACATTATACTAAACAGAGTTCACAGCAGAAACATCGAATGTGCAATTAACTGTAACCGGGTAAAGAACGAAAATGCGCTTTCTACGTAAATACAGTATAATTGAGCTTGATGGGCGAAGTTTGATAATTTTTAACCGATCGGAAAGCGACGAGAGCTTAGCTAAAATCTTATCAAAAACATAGTCGATGGTCATTTTATAAACGAGCAATTACTTTTTATTTACCGACTGGAAGAAATTGAGAGATTAAGGCACGTGACGCGAAACTTAATTCGAAAGGTCGCCGATTTTTTTTTGACCCGAGTAATTATCTGAAAAGTGGATATTAACGTGTAATTATAACACTTTTCTACCGGTGGGCGTTAGTCGTTTCATGTGCGAGTTTAATATTTTAATTAAAACATCTTTCAAATGGGTGTATCAAAATAGAAACGCTTAACGTGGTACCGTGAAAAGATATAAATTTAGAGATTAAACGCCAATTGAGCGATTTCCTTCGTTCTGCAAAGATTTTATAATGATTGGTCGATGTCGTAAAATCGTTTAATATTCTCAATTTGAAAATTTTATGAGATTTTTATTTATTTTATGGCAGACATGAAGCCTAGCAATGCAGACTTTATATACAAGGAAAGGATTAAAATAATAAATCTATATTCAGACAGACTTAGAACCCTTTTCAGTGAAGCCATTTTTTCGTAGATACGATTTCCGATATGTATAAAAAATAACGTAACCGATATTATGACAGGTGCGATATGTAATATTCAGCATGTAAAAAACTAAAAAGTTCATCCATTATATATGCTTGAAAATATGAATCATAATATGTATATGGAAATATTGCCATAAAAGGGCCATACAAGTCTCCATATTGAATAATTTCGAGATATAAAACAGTGACACCTTTAATTTTATTGAAAAATTATATTTTATGATGAAAATTTAAATTAAAATTTTAATGTAAAGATTAAGCAAAATATGATGTAGACCAGGTGTAGGTAATCTTTTTTTGACTGCGGGTCAAAAACAACCAAAATGTGACTATTATGAAAATGTTTCGGGTCTGTGGGTATAATTTAAAAAAGTTTTGAAAATTCCCGTTATTGAAATTTGTAAACTCTTATACTTAACGAAAAATATCAATGCCTTTGTTTTCTGTCTTTTCTTGCGGCATAATATTTTTTCTGTATTTTTTTTTTTTTTGATTTCACATATTCCTATATAAAATATTGAAAAAAAAAATTTATGTTACTTATAAAATAAATCAGCTTAATCAGTTAACTCGAGTGGGTCACTTGAAATTTTCAAATGGGTCAGTCGGTGACCCGCAGGTCATAGGTTTCTGACGACCGATATAAACGATATTATGCACCGTCGACTTAAAACGATTCCGTAAAAGATGACCCTCAACACACAGGGACACTACAGGGACACCTTCAAATTTTCGAATACCTAATCGACAAAATATAAACCGCACATCACGCCGATCACTACCAAAGACCAAAAAACCGATAACGCATTCAAAACATACACAATCGCGCGAAATTGTTTAGGCCCGCGCTCACGTCCGCGCCGCCCAAACAGTCCTCAGGAATGCATCCGCCGACAAAAAGCAGCAACACAAAAGAATCCCGAGCTTTTTGCCGCGTTTTCGATCGGCCGCATAATCGCGCCGGTCCGTCGGGTTAACAAACCCGATACGAAAATCAAATTCCGATTTATGCGCGGTGCGATCCGCTCGAGCGGCGCCTGAATTTCGCAACGGCCCCGGCGAAAATTGTGTGCAACGGCAACGCGAATTATGCGCGACGAAATGCGCGTCAGAGGAGCGTTGTGCCATCTTGCGAAATGGAGGTTGTATAACGACGATGGTGTCCCGTGTTGTTCGTGAATCACGCGCCCACTGCAACGCCTAAACAGAAGCTGTTGTTGCGGTTGTGGATTTTGTCGGGTGATGGTGGGTTGTTGAGATGTTAGGAGTTGATGTTTGCGCATTGTAATTAGATGGGTACGCGTCAGGTGGAGAGATACCAACTGGACACCTTCCAAGTGAGCAGCTTCCAAGTGGACAGGTACCAACTGGATATGTGCCAAGTGGACAGGTAACAACTAGACAGATGCCAATTGGACGTGTGCCAAGTGGACAGGTACCGAGTGGACAGGTACCAAGTGGACAGGTACCGAATGGACAGGTGCCAACTAGACAGGTACCAAATGGACAGATACCAACTAGACAGATGCCAAGTGGACAGGTACCAACTGGACATTTGCCAACTGGACAGGTACCATGTGGACAGGTACCATGTGGACAGGTACCAAGTGGACAGATTCCAAATGAACAGCGATCAACTGACCAGCAAAAGTTTTTAAAATAGCCTACAATTCAATGTGTACATATTTGAGCTACGCGTCGTAAATATATTAATAAAAAAATAATATATATTATATTCAAGTGAAGAAATACAATTGCTAACATGTATGATTTTATTCGAAAATTACATGCATTCCAATGAGAATATTACCCGCGATAGAGAAGTATTAGTAAACAATAATCAAGTTTTCGACTACAAATATGTATAGTAATATCAGGTGTTGATATCTGTGTTTGGTCGATTTGTTTAACCCGATCCACTTTTTATATGGGGAATACGTTCCAGAGACTACCGTGTAAAAAAATGTATGGTGACCACATAAAAATTGGAGACAGGTTCCATCAGTATATTTGGATAGAACTTTCATCCAAATATTCTTTATGAAAAATTAGCGGATTGTACCCGGCGTTGT
>JAOXNN020000039.1:1917694-1948633 GCA_028571205.2 Hydropsyche betteni | reverse complement strand
TATTCAAATACACTTTAACTAAAACGTTAGACAAAATATACTTTAACTAATAATACACTTTGACTGTAACATATATATCAAACCTTGTTGTGAACTGTTAATATATTCTTTCGTTCTATTGTAACAGGCGAAAGAGTGCCAAAACGAGCTCGCCGAAATAGGTCTGATGTCGGTAGTAACGAAAACGATCGAAACAGTGGAAGCGGTGGAGGCGATCGCGATCAAAATAACGTAAACGTATCTCCGTCTAATGATGCACCTCAAAGAACAACAAATAACTCCAATAGTGCAGGGTCTCATAAAAGAACTGCTGCTGGAAAAATAGGTTATTTTTTTTCTTTAACTTTATTAATTGACTTGCATGCATAAATTTAACATTCGCTATTTCGTCAGGATCTGGAAAGAAGAAGAAGCGAAAGGCTCGTCAATCCGGTCAGGCTTCCCAAAGGGAGGATACGCCACCTCCGGAAGAACACGACACGATCGATCCCGACGAGCCCACATATTGTCTTTGTGTTCAAATATCCTTTGGTGAAATGATTTTATGTGACAATGATCTCTGTCCTATTGAATGGTTCCACTTCTCTTGTGTGTCGTTGACTACGAAACCCAAAGGAAAATGGTTCTGTCCGATGTGTAGAGGTGATAGGCCGAATGTTATGAAGCCAAAAGGACAATTTCTTAAAGAACTCGAAAGGTATAATAAAGAAAAGGAGGAAAATGCGTAACAGTTGATTTTTATTTTCATTTTTAGTTGGAGTTTTTCTTTTTCTGACTGTAAATATAGACGTATTTATGATTAATGTAATTATTATATTGCTAAAGTTTTATTTATAAATTTATTTTGTAATTTCACTTTTTATACAGTTTAACGAGGTAGGGTGTTGAGAACCAGTTCCATATTCCCCCCCCCCCCATGTCTCCATTATGCTAGTAAAAAGATATCGTAAAACTACGTTTATTTATAAATTACTTATATTTTATTATATTTTGTCTGTATTACAGTGTAATATTATTTAATAGACCTGAAATTTCTTTATTTTATTTAGATATAATTCAACAAATGTGATTACTTTCAGTGTAAACTTACATTTTAAGGATGTCCATTCACTAAACAAAGTCGTTGAAAATATTTAGATACGTTTTATAAAATTTGAATATTTTCTACTTTGTTTAGAGGAAAAAAAAATTATAGCACCAAAATATATTTACTGTGTAGATTTGGATTAATTGTCTTAATTTAAATTTACATGAAAATATTGATCTATATTTTTATAGAAAATTTGGTGCATGTGATATTGAATCTATAAGCATTGCATTATACAAACTTTACATATAAGTAATCCCAGTGAAAATTCTCAATACCATTTTCCTCTTGAATTCGTCAACTTTCAACTTGTTGCATTGTATTTCCCAGAAATAGAAAGCTTGTTTCTTTATTTTTGTTACTTTTATGATATAAATGTTACTTTTTTTACAAAAAGATGAAGTAACAACTTGTCAACTTATAATCACTAGGTTTTTTTTTTAATTCTTTTTTGGTATTTATTTTGTATCACTGTATTAGAAATAGGTTCTGACTTTTCAGACGAAGAGTTAAACTCACCCAAATAAGTAAAAACTGATATCATTTTGTTTATGCCTTCTTTTTAATGTTCACAAAAATATTTAATATTTTTTGAACAAAAATAAATCGGATCTGTATGTTTAAGTATTTGGTGATTAAATGTTATTTTTCTGTAGCCATAATTATGACTTCTAATGATTGTTTTATTTGTTATAATTTATGAAAATTTGGAAAACGCAACAATGTTTTTGAAAAAAAAAAGAGTGTAATATATGAAAAATAAGAAAAGAAAAAGAATGCCATTTATTAAAAAATATTGTTTTATTTTCCATGCATATAAAATACAAGAGTATAATTCCTAAAATAAATAATACGTTTTTCATAGATATTCTTTAATTTGACCATTAACATAAAATATAAGTTGTGATGATACATACATGCATACATAATGAAATACATTATAAATAAATAATACTACAGTTAAAAGAGAGATCATGTTTTGAAAAATGCAGAGCATTATTTTAATGGTAATTCATATAATTTATTTTGCTAAATTGAAATTTAATCTCTGACATTTTATCTTATTTATTTATAAAACTCATGAATTTAAAATGTAATGGTATAAATGCATAACAATGTATTTAAAAATTATTTCTCCACTACTAGCAAATTTTCGAAGTACATCACGTATTTTGTTCTAAGCAACTTAAGTACACAAAAAAATCTATCTAATAAGTCACAAAGATATGAAAATTTAGAATATATATGATTGTAGAATACAAAATCGGCAAATACCAAATGAAAATGGCAAAACTTTTTCGACTAGATAAGTGTTATGTATATATACATGTAATAAAAGAAAACTAAAACGAGATAAATCTAAAAAAGTTATGGCTCAACTTTCTTTTGGCAAGTTTTAAAGTTGAATTACATTAAGTACATTTGATTTAAATCTTGGAAAATAAACACTGACAAATTGGTTTCAATGAAATTCTAAAATTCTTTAATAAAAAATATTGCAAAAATTCGAAAAGTGAGATAAAATCATGCACAAGAACAGACTACTATACTAAGTGTTCTATAAAGATATTAAAAATATCCTTATTACTTTTGAATAAACCTGACAAGAATTGGTATGGAAATACATAATAAAAATTCCCCTTCCCAAAATACCGAGTATCATTCTTTAATTGAAAAAACGTTGCTCGAAATCTCTTCATTTAAAGAATAAATTATATAATCTCGAAACACTGCATATTATTTATTATGCATCGATGAATACTAAGTGAGGCTTTTTCACAAAATTATTCACTATTAAAACGATTTTAAAATTAAGATATGTACAAATGTAAATACTTCATATGAACATCAAGGTACATAAGTATTTGAAATAAACCTTAAATTTACATTTAATAAATAACATTATAATCTTTATATTTTCTAATCAGACCCAAACCCCATGGGGATTTTTATTAGTCGGCACTGCATTTTCGAGCTGTCTCGGAGATCCAATGATACGACGTGTACTACCAGGTTTACTAGAGCCTGAGGAAATTTTCAAGACGGTCAGAATAAAAATTTATCAAATATTCTATTTACAAACGTTAACGTACCTTCGAGCAAATGTCGAATTTCATCGGTGGTTCCGGAAAGACTCTGCAGATTAGCCTCTTTCATTTCATTCACAAGTTGCTCCACTTGCCTTTTTTTATCTAAAATGGCAGCTTCTAGCATTCCAACCTGTCCGAACAATTTATAAATAAATTCAACGATTGATATAAAAATATTTTAAAACATATATCGAATTAATTACTTCTCTTTTCAAAGTGTCAGCAGTTATATGATTCATTTCGGTTGCATGTTTGGCTTGTTGTATTTCATTTTGTAAGCGTTCTACTTCTATCATTAAAGATCGTTCAAGTTGTTGTCTGAAAAAATTGATTCAAACGTAAACGATTGGATTACAAAACTCGAATATAAAAAAAAATATATTTACCGATTATCTTGACTTCTCGTAGAGACCCTTTGTTCGAATTGAATATCATCTACAAGTTTCCGAATTTTATTTTTACACTGCAACAGTTCGGTTTCACAATTGGCTAACTTAGAACGAACTAACGTCAATTCGGACTTCAACGTTTTTTCCGCTTGTTTGGCAATCTCGGCTTCGTCTTCGATATACGCCATAGATTGCACCTGCATTCCAAAAGACACCTTTATGTGACAACATTCACATACTTTTGTGAGATTCTCTTTTCTACTGGGTATTTTTGTATTTGTGGTGCACATGCATTATATACGATAAAAAAAAAGAAAACTCCTAACCTGATCTGTGCTGATTCTCAATTGGGCATCGCTCGAATTGATTTGTTGTTGTATCATTTCAACTTGATGCTGCTGTTCTTTACCTTTGGCTTCCCAAAATACTATTTCGGCATCGTACTTAAAAAGATACCATTAAAAATTAGTATTTATTAAATAAATAAACGTTCAGATCGAAACGTTATATACCTTTGTCAAATCGGCTTGCTGATTTGAAAGTTTTTCTCTTTGATAATTCACTAATGAAACAAGTTCTCTATACTGTTGATTATAAGCGACGGCTTCAGTGGATAACTGTGTTCCTTCTTGTACAGTAATGTTAACGTTATTAGGAGACATTTGCATATTTCTAGTCGGCGATGAAACGTTAGACATTGATTTTATATTGACTGTAGTGTTAGGCGGGGGAGGAGATCTATACGGTGGAGGTGGATCCCTAAAAATGTATTTTATGTTATGGTATGATGAAGATATTTCAGAAGAATGTAGTTTTTTGAATGTTTTACCTGTAAGGTGGGACGTCCTTTCGAACGAGGTGAACTGGAGAAGTTTTACTTTGAGGAACTCCTCTAACTACTCCAACGGGGTGACTTCCACTATGCAAAATGTTAGATAAACCTATAGGTGAGTTCATAGTATTGATATTTTCATTTTGAACATTTACAGGTGTATTGTTTTGCGAATTTCCACTGAAATTTTTATGAACAAATGATTAAAAAATATATACATAATGTTAACATATTGAATGGTTTAAATGTATTACCCATGCGTTAGACTTTTTCGAACATCTTTTAGCCTGTCAAGACCAAAAGAAGCATCATTACTACTTCCCGATTGACTGCTAGCAGACCTGACAAATAATAAAAAAAATCATAATCGATAAATAAGAAATATTTTATTTTGATGATGGACATAAAGTACAAGAAAAATACCTTGTAGTGGTCGATTGTTTATTTGTAGAGTTAGTAACGTTCGAAGTCAGTCCGGGCTGTTGAGCAGTTTTGCTATTCAACGAGTCCGATCGTTGCAAGATAAATTGAACATCATTGGAATACTCTCCCCATTTCATTAAAATCTAACATATTGAAATCAAGTTATTAATAAAACTGAATACAAAAATTTAATTTAAATGAATATAAAGGTAACCTTGAGAGGAAACTCGTGCGGAGCGAGCAGCCGCTCGTTGCTTCTCCAACGCTCGATGAGAGTAAATCGTCCAACTTTACCGGTAGCATGCGCCAAAGCAAAAACAACATCCTAAAAATATTTTTATCAATACAAATTCATATTATACCGAAAACACTACAACGGCAAAACCTTTTTAAAAACGTAACCATACCGTATGCATATCTAATAACTATTTCAGACATTTACCTGACAAGTAGTCGCTTCGGTGACTCCGCAAACAATCCTTTGGATACCTTCGACCCAAACTTTAAGCTCCATTGAGGGTCGCATAAGCTATATATATCACACAATCATTTTGGATTTAAAATGTCTGAAACAAATTGAACAAAATCATAGATTTTGATAATGGACTGTTTTGTTTTGTATCTGAAACAATTTTTTTAAATAAACGTTAAGGGAAACCCACCGTTACATGCACGTTACTTTATATCAGTTTTCTGAACCAGCTTAATTAACGGTAACATGTAGCAAAATTATATTAACTGAGAATTTGATATTTAACTTTTATTTAAGCAACTGTGAAGGATTGTTGCATGAAGCTAAAATGACAGTTTTTTTTCATATTTGGTAAGGAAATTTCAGATCGGATCAATAGATTTATAAATAAAATGTGCACGTGACTATATATCAGTTTCCTGAACCGTTACCAGCAACATGAGGCAAAATTGCAAGTGCCACATTTACGTTTACTAAGAATTCTATGTCTAGCTTTTATCTAAGCAGCTGCGTACAGTCGAAATGTCAGATCGTTCACGTCCACTACACGATTCTGTATAGAAATTTTAGATCGGATCAACACATTTATAAATAAAAGGCGGATGTTTGCGCGCGACTACCGAAGTGAAAATAAAATTATAACGTAAACGATGCAAAAATAGAAACGAGAAACGCGAGAAATCGCAAAGCGACAATAACGAACGAAGAAATCGACTTTGACAGCGAAAAGTAGGGGAAACAACGGTACGCAGCCGAACCAGGTCAGCGTTCAGCGGCCGTCCCCCGATGCCGAGAGCCGCCGGGGGCTCGGGGGCTCCGATTATGGGGCTACCTGGTGCTCTGGGGCGGAGGCTTCGCTCGTCGCGGCGCAGGAAGGGGGCGGAGCCCGACCGCCACAAGTCCACACGCAACTGTCACACACGCATACGCTCTCCGCTCGCACTACCACACGCGAGGAATGCGCGACACGTACTGCCAACGTATCTTTTTTTGGTGCGGATGTTTGTTTTGTCGGGGTTGGGTCGTTCGGTGGTTTTTGTGGGTGTTACGGTTTGAGTGTCCACTTCGTTTGTGCACGAACAAACTAGTCTGTTTATTCACTTTCTAAATGATCTAGTTCAATTGTTCGGGTGGTACGATAATTTTAGTTGTTTAGTTGTCTCATTTTTATCAGAAAAAATAAAACCGTTGGTATTTTTTTTTAATTTAAATAAATTGATTTCTAGGAAACATTCGCCCTATAAAATTTATTTTGTGTTTCTGTCACGAAACGAGCCGATAGCAATGCAAAGTAAAATTTGAATTTATGATCGATTTATGTCAACTACGTGTTTCATTTATATTTTCGAATTACGTAAATATAGGATGTTAATTTTTGGAGAATTCCGTGACGGAACGTGTCGATGACAATGCAGAGTGGAAACAATATTTGAATTTATGATCGTTTTATGTCAACTACGTGTTCATTTATATTTTCAAATTATTTATAAGATAAAATGATATGGGTTTTGTTAAGATTTTCCTCGTATGACGTATGTGATTTAAATTCTGAACAGTTTTTTGAAATGTGAAATTTTTATAGTGGATCGGCGCTCCTCGAAATAAAGTGGTGGAGTGCCCCTCCACTGCGCTCCTGCTCCACTACACCACTGCCTCGCTCCATAGTAGTTTGTTGAATTTTCATTTAATATAATAAATTAAAATGCTAACTTTTTAGTGCAGTTTGCTGATTTAATACGAAAATTGTTATTCAAAATTAAGAATTTTTTTAGAAAGTTATATTTTTAGATTAAGCTGCGAAAACTGGTTGGCAACAACTGGAATAGACAACTTTGGATATTTGGTTGGCAAATTTACTCATAGATGTCGCTAATTTCAAAACTTTCCCACCTTGAACTTGAATGAAAATTCGTCATGAATACGTCATTATTTAGATGACCTCGTTTTGCGATATCGATTGTGAAACAATAATTAGGAAATATGAATCTAATAAAACAAAATATTGGAAAAATACACACATTTATTAACAACAACATAGAAAAAAATTAATAAATAGATTTCGGCGGCCGATTCCCATACACCAATCTCCAAGAAATGGGAAATTTCAAATTTTTCACAACGTCCTCCTGAGCGGAACCGTCGACGAAGTTCAACCACTCGTTCAAATGGACTGCGGTTTCGACGGCGTCCGGAATATTGTCGCCTTCGTAACAATATTTGAAGATCACCACACAAGGAATCGATCGTTCGGCGCAGGCTTCCAGCAGCGTGCGCGCGAAGCCTCCGCGATGGATCACCTTACTGGCGTTGTCCAGTTCGTAGTCGATCCACTCCAGCTTCTGGAGCCGATCTCTGTCGCCGAACGCGGAATTGGCCACGTAGCGGAACGGGGTCGTCTGGACGTCGTGCTTCTCCGAAGCTATGCTGCCGGTGACGATGACCATTTTCGAGCAGCCGACGTCCCGGGCGAGACCGGTCACCAGATCGAAGAAGTCGGCGGCGCGACGGGCGGCCAGAGGAGACCTCGTCAACAATATGCACAATGGCGAGTCCGCGTCGGCGTACAGCTCGCAGGGGGCCAGCAAATCGCCCGAGTCCGAAGCCCCGACGACCGGAGCCAGGCCGGCGCCGCACCAACTGGCCACTCTGCGGAGGCCCAACGAGTTGGCGAGGAGCTCGCACGTCAGCTGGCCGGTGGCCGCGACGCTGGAGCCCCCGACGACGAGCGTGCGCCCCCTCAGCCATCCCGGCGCTTCTTCGCAGTGCCACTTCATGTTTCGCGACTGACGCGAGGGGGTTATGTTTACGATTTCGATGACAGGCACTTTGGCGGTGGTCTTAAAAACGTTTCGCGCGTCCATCGCAGAATATTCAAATTTACATATAAATTTTCAATTAAAAACATTTTTCCAAATTAATATAATTTATTAGTTGGAACTTTACAAAAAAATTCGTACACGTCGATGAAATTCGTTAAACACACATAATATGATATATCAATAAATAAAGGAAAACGAATGAATCGATCGACGATGATTTTGTTCTTTATTGGTGATGACAATTTCATTTTAACATTCGCGCGACATGGAAATGTTCAATTATACAATAATAAAATGCCGACGTCGATCGCGAGAAACTTTCCGAGACGAGTCGGCACAGTATAAAATATAAGTCGTAGACAATATTTAAAAAATAGGGTTATAAAAATTTATCGATAATAATTGAAAAATATATGTATATATACAAGAATTTAATAATGTAGTTGATGTCCGTTCCTCCGCATCCTTTCCATATATAACTCGTACAATATTTTATTTTCATAATAGTAATTACTCTGGGACGGGTTTATCCCCGGGTCGTACGCCGGCTGAGCGACGGACTGGCTCTGATGCGCTATAGTGCTCGAACTGTTGTTGATACGCAGATTGTTGATACGCTTAGAAAGCGGCATGAAATCACAGTTGTCATCTTCTCTGGAACGTTTTCTACAAGCAAAAATGCAAATTGAGTTAATTTAACACTTACACTGCTTATTCTATCAACAATTTTATCTGCTCAATTAATAATACCTTACTCGTCATTGGTAGTGTTAATATTTCAACAACTAAAGGAAAGTTTTAGTGCACTCTAACACCCTATGAATTTTCAATAATTAGCAAAAATACCTTAGAAAATATCTGATTATTAAGGATATTCATTTTGTTTTGTGCGAAATATATTTAAAATAAAGATGGTATTTGAAAAACTGATATATCGGATCAAGGCATTTATTGTGATTTGACAATACTATTGTGAGCATATATATCAGCTTAAGGGTATTGGGGCGTAAGTTACGGTATATACCATGACATACCTCTCAATACCCATGAGTTGATATATATATTCAGAATAACATTGTTTTTTAAAGTGATATAAGTCCATTTTCAGAAAAAATGAGTTTATGTAAGTTTCGATGAATGTATGAAAAAGTATATTAACTCATTTTTTGACTAATACCACTTTCAAAGAAAAAGTCTCATAAATAAAATATATCACATATAACAAGAGTTAGAAATATTTCAAATATTAATCAAAATTTCATTTCAACTTTAAAATGATTCGATTTTGTTTCCGATTCATATTCACCACTTTCAATCGACAAAAACTATTAAAAAAATCATTACTTCTTCGCGAATTACTTATGATTAAAAAAAACGACCTCGTCGAATGTATCACACAAAAAAATTGCACAAAGCGGTCAAGGTAAACTCCAGCGTTACGATTATCAAACGTCAGCGATGAGTAAATTCAAATTGAGGTTATGTATCGGAAATAATTTGAACGCGATTCAAAAGTCAAAAAAGCCGTTACCTGAGCGGGGGGGGCTGCGACGACATGTGGGGGAGAAGGGGGTGCGAGCAGCCGCTCTCGAAGGCCTCGGCCCGCATCGCGAACCCCATCAGCCCGTAATACTGGGTACCCTATTCGAGCAATGCTGCCAACGTGACGTTCTGTCGTTTTGAATTCGATTTTTTTATTTGGTGGCGCTCCGAAGTCGAGTGGAAGGGTCGGGAAATTTCTGGATTGTTTCTTGAGTTTTGTGTCGAATGGTTTGTATTGTTTGTTTGGGTGATTGAATGAAATTTTATTAATTTTGACAGTCATGGTGGCCAACCGGGTGATCAGATGTTTGCTCAAATGACGCAAGCACATGTGTGCGCTTACGTCGTTCAGGTAAATGTCTGGTCACGTGACAATCCCCTTTATATAAAAGCGGATTTCTGTGTGTGTGTCCGTCTGTCTGTTCGATGACGCTCGCGACTTTTTTTATTTTTCAAATGAACGACCCGAACCGCGACTCTATGTCACAAACAAATAACAAATGAACTATTTTGATTTTATTAATTAAATATTAAATATTTAAATCGAGTACACATTTCGAGTTCACACAATCAGGTTTTCACATTTTATCGTTTTTCG
The DNA here is from genome assembly GCA_028571205.2 of Hydropsyche betteni. Taxonomy (NCBI): domain Eukaryota; kingdom Metazoa; phylum Arthropoda; class Insecta; order Trichoptera; family Hydropsychidae; genus Hydropsyche; species Hydropsyche betteni. Next base: position 1,938,381 of record JAOXNN020000039.1, on the reverse strand, counting down.
TTTCTAAACAAAACCACAACCGATGTTATTAACATCGAGCCTATATATGTACTAGTGTTATAATAAAAGCGAAAAAAGCTATAGAGAGCGGAGTAACCCGATTCACAGGTTCAACATCAATTGCAGGTAGGGTTGGCGCCAGACAGAATCAGGTTTGCTGACCACGCAGTTTTGGTCTATGATTTTATTATTTTTTATGCAACATTGTATTGGAACAACAATAAATTCGAATTAGTAGCATTCATCACTATTTTTTTTTAAATATAGATTCAAGTTTGTATTATATTAAATAAAATTAATACGGATTTACGAACGCTTTATTAGAAAATTGACATAGTCGCTGTTTTTTAAAATTGTGTGCGCCAACGTCAGTGTACGCTAGCGTTGATGTGCGCTATTGTCGACGCGTACTAATTTCATTCGGGCTAATGTCTAGTCACCTTCTGGAACATATTCCCGTGTAAAAAGAGACTTGCAAATTTATCTTAAAAAAACCACGTTCATTCTTCCGAACGATACGACACAAATATGACATTTGTATCATCAGTCACGAAAATGCATACAAAAGTCGACATGGTGAACACCGTCATGCCCAAATTGCACCGCATCAGCACCGAACCGAATATCCATAGCCACAAGCCCTCAGACCGTGGGTGCGGCATGTGGCGTCCGGCGATTTGACACTGTGATGGTGCGTGTCGTCCGGCTGCGGTGATGTCAGGCGGCGCGGGAGGCACGGCCGGCATGGGGGCCCTCGGGGGCGCCGGCAACTCCGCCTGGGGCTCCGGCCCCGGCATCTGCAGCTTCATCGTCCGCGCCCTCAAGTGGCTGCCGGTCCTCTTCATTCTCTCCATCGTCGTCTGGTCTTACTACGCTTACGTAGTTCAGCTGTGCCTATGTTAGTTTTTTTTTTGTACTCTTATGGGGTGTATATGGAGTTGATTGCATCGGAACACGTTGCTGGTTCAATTCGGTTTGCCTGTATGGCGTTTGAAAGGACGTCACGTTCGTCTGGTCGTTGTGACAATCCTAGATCGTTATCTGTGTAGAGTCCATTTTTTTACTGTTGGCGATCGAATTGGTTCTTATCTCGGCGATTCACTGATATGGTTATGGGTCAACGTAAGCGTTATTGTAAAATAGCATAATTATATTCTGCTTTATCGCCGTTTGATGTATTTTGATTGGTTTTGAAAATTAAGTAAAGGGGTCATGCTATCATTCTACACTATGTCAATATGGCGATATGTGTAAAAAATATCTCAATACAAATACAGGATAAGGGACATGTAACATAAAAGCTAATCTGCCCATGCTAACGGAGGAGGCTCTCAGACCAATGGTACACATGTCTATGTGCTAGATTTTGTGTGACTCTTCACTAAGCAAATTGCAATGACTACCCGCGGGGCAGACAAGGTAAAGACTGAGCAGACTGTGCCTTCACTGGCCACTTTGTGATCGCAACGACCTCCAGTTTGATAGACTAGGCGAAACTGTTGGAACTATGAGGTTAAGGCCTCGGCACAACACACGTCATCGATCTTCGCCATTACCAAAGAGAAATTCATACTATCTAAATGAGCATGCAATACATTCTCGTTCTTAATTTATAAATGTAATCACCTTGCCAAATATATCTCTACATTCCATTCTTAAATGAGTTAGTTGTTATTAGCCAGTTATTAATTATGTGACAATTATTTTTTAATTTGGTTTATCTAAATGATTGCATGATACTGTTAATTGTAGTAATTTAAGCCATTTTCAAAATATGAAATTAATTGCTTTACAATTATGTGTTAATTATCTAGGATTTTATTCAGATTTACAAGTTAGTTTGAAATAACACCAATATCAGTATATAATTTACAATATTTATATTTCAGTGACTGTGAACAGCACTTTTGAGAAAATAATCTACTTGATATTCTATCACGTTCTGTTCGTTATGTTTTGCTGGTCTTACTGGCAAACTATTTTCACTGACATAGGACGCGTTCCTTCAAAGGTATTAAAATCATTTCTAAATATCAGCCTATTTACATGTACCATTTCTTAATTTTTGCCAATCTGAAATTTCAGTTTAAAATACCCGAAAGTGAAGTAGAAAAATTGGTCTCCGCTGAAAATGAAGAAGCGCAAAGATTGTTATTAGAGCGTTTCGCTCAAGATTTACCAGTATATAATAGGTGTATATTGTAATTCTATTATAAAGATTAGATATTTTGTGATACTGAATTTACATTTATCTAGAATAGATTCTAATGCATTATATGATTATGAAAAATCTTTCCAGAACAATATCGGGAGCTATCCGTTATTGCGATCGATGCGTCCATGTGAAACCAGACCGCACCCATCATTGTAGCGTTTGCGGCACGTGCGTTTTAAAAATGGACCATCATTGCCCGTGGGTCAACAATTGCGTCTCTTTTTATAATTACAAATTTTTTATACTATTCCTGGGCTACTCTTTGCTGTATTGCATATATATTGCTACCACTAGTTTGCAGTACTTTATAGTATTTTGGAAGGTAATTTAATGTTATCTTATTCGTTTCTATATTTTTATGATCAATCTATTCAATATATTTTCGATCTAGGGTCAACTAGTAGGAATGGGAAGATTTCACATTCTGTTCTTGTTTTTCGTATCTTTAATGTTTGCTATCAGTCTCATTTCGTTTTTCGGTTACCACTGTTACTTGGTGATCCAAAATAGATCAACTCTCGGTGAGTATATATAACTGGTAATCTTTAAGCAGAATTATCTTGTTTGATTAATTTTTTCTTCGTTTTTTTAGAGGCGTTTAGAGCACCTATATTCCGATCTGGATCAGACAAGAATGGTTTCTCATTAGGTCGCTATAATAATTTCCAAGAAGTTTTCGGAGACAATCCTAAAACTTGGCTTCTGCCCATATTTACCAGGTAAGCTTAATCTGATTTTTTTTCATTTTCATTTTATTTACAAAACATTTTCAATTTCACATGGTATAAAAATTTAACTCCATGCGAAATTACGATGACAAATCTATGCAATAAATTCAATATTTTACATCCATGGTAATTCTCAAAACACAAATTATTATTTTTATTTTTCCATAAACTCATCAATAGATTATTATGTAAATAATGATAAATATTCCATTTCGTTAAAAACTTTTTTAGATATAAATTGAAAAACGAAAATATCTCATATGTCAACTCTCATCCCCATGTAAATTATACTATTTGTAATGATTTTCAATAAAAAATTATGTATAATGAATTTCAACAAGTTACCATAACTATATTTTGCCTTATGGACATTTTTCTTATATAAAATTTGAAAAGTACTAATAAAAATAGCATAATAAGGCTGACTACGCTTTTTGTGTAGTCTCGGTGATGGTTCAGAATTTCCTGTGAGCGGAATACACCAGCAACGGAGGCTCACACATATAATGCCCGCGGGCTCCGTCGTCAATCAAGGAGTCTACAATTCGATGGGGGTCACTCGTTCAAGGTCAGACATCTGATGAAACCTGTTCGTCAATATTAACAAATACATCTTCATACTTTGAATATTAGCGAACACCAATTTGATTATTAACCTGAATTATTGCTTAAAGTGTCCGTTCTAAAGAGTAATTATCGTTTGATAGTTGACTGCTTTTTTCACTCGCTTTTTTTTTATTGTATTGTCCGCTTTTTCGAACGGATAGTGCTTTAACTTATCCATGCATATGCTATAGTTTTATGATTATACTGGAAAGGTTGAAAGAAATGTTCAGTCGTTGGTTCTATTTACGTTGGCCGTGTATAATAATTTTATCATAAGCATCCGTTTGTTTTGTAAATTTCGTTCGTTCGCAATGCTTGTTTTATTACTAGTTTATTTTGTTCTTGAATCAATATTTTCGCATTCACACTTGAACTGTTATGGCTAATTTTTTGAATAACACTTCTTGGTTATGCCGACTTATAATAGCAGTCGGATGTATACGATTTGTGTCGTTTTTACTTCATGGTTATCGACCATGCAAGAGAATGGTTTGATGAAATTGCTAAATCTAGATCATTAGCTTGTCGAGCGAGCGCATGATTGCTTTTGTTTCGTTTTATCATTAGTAGGTTTGCGAATTTCTTATTTCATTTTCGATTTTCCATCAATAGAAAAGAGCAATTTTATTTTTTCAATAAACATAGTTATTTGTTTTTCAATTCATTCGAAAATTGGTAGAGGTAGTTTAAAATATAATTTATTTTTTTAATTATAATTGGGATCTAAATACTTAATTTTTTTTAATATTTATGTCAATTTCAGACAAATTTGTTTTTCAACAGTTGTTATATAAATTAAATTGAAAATTGTACTTGTAATACTTATTGTATTATATTTTAGTCAATATTATTATGAAATATATTATATATTTAATTGTGTGATGATAAATAATTTATACAATGTGTAATATAAATTATTAGATATTCGACACCAGAATTGCAATATATATTTAGAATTTAGATATAGGAAATATATTCTTATTTCGAAAGCGATTGCGAGCTGTGCCTTTGTGATATTTTCAGACGTTAAAATAACTCTTCTGAAAGTTTCTCATACTGAACTGAGTGTTTTTTCAACAATGTGCTTTACAAGTAAAGTCGTTTGCAATATTAGCATATGCATTTTTAAGATAACTTTAAGAATATATTCATATTGTAAATTTTGATCAACTTGAATATTTATATTTGTTTCGAAATGATGATTCACATTTATTAACATTCATGCATGTACATTTTAATATTTCGAATGGAAAAATCCTTGCTTTTAATATAAATAATATTTTTCTTCGTTCTTAACAGCTATCCAGATATAATTGAAAATGAATCGACAAGTCTTTATCCGATGAATCAACATTCTGCTCCACAAATAGTTTGATTGTCTCAATTTTACATATTGTACATATTCTATGTAAATTCGTTATAGAAGAATACTAGTATTTGTATCGTGCATTTTTTAAGATATCACACAAATTATGATTTATATATTATAATAATGTTTGTTAGTGACGTATTACTATAATATACACTCAAGTTAGCGAAAAATAAGTGCTATTGTGATAAATCAAATATGCCTTTGCAAAATTAGTGTGAAGCCGAATTAGCCGAATTCTTAATTAGATCGAAGGTATTGCCTTTACTTATTGAAGACATTTTTTATATTGTTTGAAAACATTTTTTATGACTTTTGTACTTGATGTTACGATTAAGTAGTTTCAAAAATGCATACACCAATTTAACATTTTTCAATAAGTTACAGATAGAAAGTTGGACTGATAAATATACTTAGAATTTATTTATTCACTTTTTTTACATTAATTAATTGTAAGAATTATTCTGTGTATTACATTTTCTCAATGTGAAATCACGCATCGTTAAATGTACTAGATTCGAATATATATCACAATATATATTTAATGTTGATGAAATGTACAAGGTTTTCAATTATTTTTGTTCTTATTTTTTTGCTATTTTTCTATAGAAAAGTATAAATTATTACAAAGCCTCAACTATGATTTGAACGCTAGTCGATATTTCAATGGTTGTTAATTTTTTCAATCGTTATTACATATAATGAAAAATTCTTATCGATACACTATGTTTATGTATATTAATAACTTAAGACATTTCAAATAAATAAGGAAATAAGTTTTATGTTCAGTTTTTTTTTCATTCTCTTATAATAAAGATGACTTAAATCTTAAGTCGAATACATATTACAAATTTTCTGTAGATTATCAAAAATTTATGACTGAATGTTATCATTCGCAATTACTAACAAATAGTTAATAAGTTATTTTGTTAATTAACTTTTTTGTTTCGTTAATAATGGTGGATTTACAAATGCTATTTTTTCTACAGTATAAGTGTGTTCAAATGTATTAAATATTTTATAGTTTTAATTGGTATTTCAAAAAAGGAAATATTTATTGTTTGGGGATGAGATGTAATATTTATCACAATACAATGATAGACATAAAATTTCATTTTGTTTCATTACATAGACCCATGCATGCATTCCATGTTATCTTTTTTAGTTAAACACAAACACTTAATTGTCGATCTAGGTGTCGATTAGAGGCTTCACTAGCTTTGCTTTAGTGGTAGCATAAATCGTTTAGAAACACCTATATTATAATCTTCGATTACAAACGTTTCGATTAGAGCATGCGATCAAATAATGACCTTCTTAACAAAAATATGAATCGTAGAATGTTTGTGTTTTTGAGATTGCCATGAAATTTGAGAACACGTATATTTAATTTCGTTTTTGACACCGATCATTGAATAGATTGGGTAATAAACACGTTTTGATTGAATATTATGATTTACATTGTTTTATAATTTCGATACATTCTAACTTTTTGGCATTTTAAACAGCATGGGAGACGGTATAAATTATCCTCAACGACACATCGAAGAAGATTCAGAGTTATTGTTGGGAAACGATCAGTGGTCGGAGCACCCACCGTTTTCTTCCGGATCAGCATCTTTACTTTATGAGCAGTAGTTTTTATGGTAAAAATTGTTGCCGAGTTTGCATAATGGCATTTAGTGTCAGATAATTTTACAATTCAGATCTAGTCACAAATTTTTGTACATACATAGATAATTATTTTTATTTTTATGGACAAATGATTTCATATCGCATATAATATAGTAAAACTTGATGTTGTGAATTTTTATATATTCCAGTTTTTTAATGATTATTGTTTGTCAACACGCTACGACATTCCATTTTTGATCTTTAGATTTCTTCAATGTACTATTTTGCATTTCATTGTAAGTTTTAAAGAGATTTTATTCCATAAATAATTTAGATGTTTTATGTCGACACTTGGTAATATATTATATTTATTATACACACATCTAATCAATTTTACCGTCTGCTGTGTGACGTTTCAAATTCGAAGATTCAAAATATATAAAAGATTTTCTATATTAACTATGCAACTTTAGATGTTGATAATATAAATTTAAGAAGTTTCAAATGGGTGAATTACCTTATAGAATGAAACATTTTGTAATGTCGGGTAAGTTAATTTAAGGAAAAGAGACTGATTCTATGTGTTTTAAAAATTGGCTGCACATAGGTTTGTATCTTTCGTATTTGATTTGACTAATAAAATCCTGAAATGCAAGGATATTTTTTGTATATTAAATAATTGACATGCGAAAGAACGAAGTAGCTCAAAGCACGTGGCGTTGCCTCCCAGTATTTCAAATATAAGTTTTGTAAAGACAAGAAATATAAAGATTCTTACAATTTTTTTTCTTTCAGAGCTTACATTTTCTTTTTTTATTTTGTATATGATATATTGAAATTGTTTACTCATTCCTCAAAAAGATTCATTGTGCTATTTAAAAGAAAGATACATTTTCTAATGTTAAACTAGATTTCTAATGGGAGGAATATATTTGCCAAAAAATGTTTAATTGCTATGCTACTGTTTCAAAGGATGTAATAGATAACATAATTAAATTGTTTGATATTACTCGATATTACTTGTATAATGAAGGTAAACCGATGGAAATATAATTTAATATTTTTTTAAGATCTTACTGTGGTGGACTATAAGATTTATTATAACACTAATATTTGTATATGGATTGTGTATTGCATATTTTATTGAGAATTTAATTATTGTAGTGTTAGTGTATATCGAACATGCATACCCATTTATAATAACTAGTGCAAATGTGCTTTGCAAACGCTTGAAACCTACAACGATTTTTATTATGAGATTTTTTATCTTCATTAATATATTTTATGTATAGCAATAAATTCTGAACACTAGTACAACACAAATACATCAATTTTCCTATCATTCAGCTACGAAAATTGCTGTTTAGTATAAGAACAGAGAGAATAGTTATTTTGATGCATTTTTCTTCGTGTGGTAGTTTCACTTTTGTTTGTGCAGTTGGATATTTGTGATCAGATTTATTAGACTTAGTATCGTCCTTGTTGTCTTTTACCTTCCTCATGAGCACGGCACAGTTTATTTTTATGTAAATTTATGCACTCTGGGTGCCACAGGTATGTTATATAACTTTCAGGTTCACATTATGTGTAGAGCGTGAAATGAAAATAAATAAAATATACAAACAGTTCTTCCATTTGGCTGTTGAATGTATAATTCAAATGAAAAATATAATACTGTTTCACTGCAATAATTAATTCAGGACTTCGATCAAAAATATTTAAGTAAATTTTATGATAAATATTTTAAAACCACTAGTCAAAAATTAATTGCCAACTTCAAAAATTACAAGTAATTAGCGACTGTGATGTTAATGTATAGCCAAGAGATGAGTTCATAACACCATGTAAAATGCGGAACATGTGAACCATTTTTGAATTTTTTTACGAATAAATAAAATAAAATAATCTATTCAAATAATTAGTTTTTTTATTCAATAATTATAACTGAAATCAAGATGGTTTTAAATTCTTACATAGAAAAATTCACAAGTGAAATAAAAAAAATTGAGTCATCGATATTCTTACATATAAAATTAAATTACATCTTTTCAAATAATAAAGATCTATTTGAAATAATACTGTGAGCATCAATGATAATAATAATAAAAATAGAATGAAATAAAAAGATATAATGAAAAATGTAAATATCAGATCATTCACAATGATATTTTTTGGCACGCTGCAATTAAATCTTTCAGATCAATATGAGAGCTTGATTTTATTGCCATACATGTTCTTTTGAAAAGACTGACAATATTTGCTTCTTTCTCGATTTGCATAGATATTTTATGAGCTCTTTCTATAATTTCTTTTTGAATGCCAGCAAGACGAGCAGCATTAAAACCGTAAGACTTAGGACAAGCGCCTGAAGATAATTTATACAAAAATGTAACAGTCTCTTGAGCAACATTGTTAGAATCAGATTCGTCAGTTTCTACCATACAAGCCTGTAAACGAGATATTTTTATTACAAACAATAGACAATTACGCAACATAAATTATATATAAATCAACAATTACCATATGAGCCAATGAAACATTCGGATTATTCTTAAAATCTTCTACTAAAGTATGGTAATGAGTTGAAAACATGGTACGACATCCTCTGTTACTTAATTCATCGACAACTGCAGCAGCAATTGCTGTGCCATCATATGTAGACGTCCCTCGCCCTGAAAACATATTGAATTTTGATATTCTGTGTTCTAAATGGCACAATTTAATTAGATATTAACACTAACCTAGTTCATCCAGCAAAACTAAGGAATTGATAGTAGTATGTTTTAAAATTGCTGCTGTCTCACTCAGTTCTACCAAGAATGTCGATTGTCCTGACATAATATCATCGTGTGCTCCTAGTCTAGTGAATATTCTATCGATTATCGTCATCGAACATTCCGAAGCTGGTATATGACAACCCTAAAAAGTTGATCAATCATTAATGTCGATCGACTGGAAAAATAGATAGATAAATAGATTTCGTTTACTATTTGAGCCATGATTGTCAGCAGGCCCAATTGCCTCATGAGAGTAGACTTTCCTCCCATATTCGGTCCAGTCAGAAGTGTTAAGGAAGCTGTATCGTTCATATTCAAATCAGTGTCGTTAGGAATGAAATCGATAGAACAAGTGATACATGGGTGGCGACCATCTTTGATTTGAACAAACGGCTGAAAATATAATCAATATTTATCAGAAAATGTTAATGTAATATTATCAAATAAGTAATTTTGTTAGATATAAACTGACTTTTTCATTTGGTTCGGTGATTCTAACTTCAGGAACGCACATATCGCTAGATTGCAATCTTGTATACTCGGATAGTGAAATAATTACGTCGAGAATCGATATACATGTTATGGCTTTCTGCCATAACATATGCGATTGACTGAATTTTTCGAAAATCCTTCGACTCAAATCTTTCAGTACATTATGCTTGTTTTGTTCTGCTTGCATCATTTGTGCAAGAAATTCCTAAAAAATAATTCCGAAATAAAAAATTGTGTATATGACAAATAAAATTTGTCAACATACCTTAGTTTCAGAAGTACTGAATCTTTTGTATCCTTTTTTCGCTCCTTCTAATGAATACATCGAACCAGCTTTGCTAGCCTTTGCTTCTGGAACTTCCAGTTGATATCGTTTTTTGTCGGATCCAAAGTAAGACACCTACAATAATTAAAATAAATGAAAATATTCCAATATGAGCATAATTTGAAGAAAAATGCCTAATATTATACTTTGCAATTAAAATATTTTTCTTGAGTTTCGCGGTATTTTTGAAGTTCAGATTCAATATCTTCTATTTCTTCGAGTATAGCATCGTATTCTGCATCGACACCTTTCCCAGGAAGAATTTTCCCTTCTTTCTCAGCGAGCTTATGATCAAATGCTTCCTAAAAGAAAAAAGACGTGAATAAATATTTCTCATGATTTAATTATGATAAAAAGAAATTAAAAACAAACCTGAAAATATTTTAGAACTTCAGAATAATCTGGATAGTTACCATTTGGTTCAAATTGAGTGATTCTTTTGATCAAAAGTGAATCACAATCACCAAGCTGTTTCACCATCGTAAGTGCTGATTGAAAACCATTCAAGATAGATAGAAAATCTGTTACCTTCCTTTTTGAATATGTTTTTTCTTCATAAAGTATTGCGCAGCTATCAGGATGATTTTTAGAGCGATTCAAATTGCCAAGTGAATGTATTCTATAATAATATAATGAAATCAAATATTTGATTTATAAAAAGTATACAATATTAATATAGGAATCAAAAAAAAAAAAAACAACATACTTGCTAAAAAGTCTTTCCATATCAGGCAAAGCATTTAAAGTTGCTCTTATATCTTGAACTAGTGATTGGTTATTTAAGAAAAATGAAATAGCATCTTGTCGTTCTTTGATAACCGTCACATTGCAAGACGGTGAACATATCCATTGATGTAATAAACTAATGAAAAAAGTACGTTATAAACTCTGTAAATATATGGAATAAAATTTTTAAACATACCGTTTGCCCATCGCAGTAGCACAATGATCGAGTTTGGATATCAACGATGAATCTTCACCAACGATTCTTAAGTTGGACAATGTCGTTGCATCCAATACCATATTACTAGGAAAGCTATTGTCAATTTTGACAGGTTTGACGTTAATATCTGGTGGGTCGTATTTGGCAAAATTGGACATTTCCATAATTTGAATATCTAGCAGAGAATCTGTTAAATACCATATGCAAGCACCGAGAGCTCTGATTGCTAAGGTATAATTATCAGACGGAGTCAATCCTAATGCGTCCGCTGACAAAAAATAATTTAATGAAATACGAATTGCTTCATGGAAAATGTTAAATATACATATTAGAAAGTTACCATCACTCAACATCGGCTTTAGTCCTGCTGGCCAATTTACTCCGGAATCACCTTGATAATATTTCTCCGCGATTGTCTTGAGTGTTTGAGAGGCCGACCAAAAATCTTTTTGTGATCTCAGTGTTTCTAATTTTGCTAATTGGCATGAGGTTCTTAAAACTTTGCTCGTACGATCCGATGTGACTCCACGCTCTCGTAGTACCTTTTTAAGAAAATAAAAAGATTAGACTACATGACTAGTGGAAAATATATTTATGATTAGATCATTTATCTACCAAAACAGGTGGATAGTGGGCTAAGACAGTTAGAAGTCTCGAGGAATGTCTGTCGTCGTCGAACTGTCCTAAATGGAATGTGCCTATAGAAGTATCAATGAAGCATATTCCATATCGACTACATCCTGAGCCAAGATCCTAGAATTTTATATATTAATGAAATAGATTCAGGAAAAACATATTAAAAAATTGAGTATGCATACAATTTCTGCAATAGAAAGCATATAAGATGCTTTAGCATCAGTTGGACCATTGTATTGAAGACCACATACTTCTGTTCCTTTACAAGTAACTTGACAAATTTCCCTTTGAACTACTTTATCTTTAACTGCATTGTTTGCTATAAAAAAAAAAAATAAGTCATATCAAATATACTGTAAATTTCAATTTTACATCGCAAGGTCGACATACAGTTTTTTATACGTTCTTGAAGCATATCTGGTGTTTCTGTTTGTTCTACTCTAGCAACTCTATATCCTTTTTGCACAAGAGTGCTCGCCATTCTGGCATACGCACTTTCAGGGAAACCAGAATGTGCAAAATCTCCCTATGAAATGAATGAATTTATCGAATTATATAAAGTAATTAATTTAAATAGAAAAACAAGCAAAATCTCACTTTCATATATGAAAATCCTAATTCGTTTACTCCAACGGCAGCATCCATATGATAGAGCTCATAAAACTTCCCGACTTTGAAAAATAATACACAATCATAATGAGCAGATTTCATATCCCACCATTGACGATGAGCCTGAAAAAAATTGAAATCATTAACGATCGTGTCTTTGAAAATTATTTGAATAAATTCAAAATTAGTCATACTGGTGTCTGTGAAGCTTTGAAATCTTTCGGTACATACAAAGTTCGAGGATCATAATCAGGATGATCTGGTTTTCTTCTCTCAGCGTCTCGTATATTTTCTGGTTTTAGCCAATCCAAACGGCAATGAACCCAGTTGTTATTGGATTCTCCCAATTGGGATGGCGGTTGGGGAGTAGAAGCAGTACCATTTGCTCTAGGACTAATAATTTCAAAGCAATAATATAAAAAATTATTAAATTAAAAACGTATCAATTATAATATTTAATACCTCTCTATTTTTATTTTTTTACTCTCTGGTGTAGGTAGATTATCCGCTTTATTTTTTTTTTCAAATTTAAAACTATCACTTAGGTTCGGCTTCAAATTGTTGCTGTCTAAATCAATGAGAGAACGATCAGTACAAATTAATCGTTAAATTCAAACATACCCGTTTCATTACCTGTATTTTCGTCGTCGGAAGAATTTTCCGAAATCACCCGAATCCTCTTCCTGCGTGGAACTGCAACAATCTCATCTTCGCTGTCTTCCGGATCTTTTCCATTAGTGATGCTTTTTTTCACTATGCAAACGAAAGTAGAGAATATACACGAGTGCAAAAAAAAAACTGATACTGTGTTCTCCCGAAAATAATACCCGGTCTTATATTAATTTTGTACCCATAAATCGTGCTGGGGCTTATTTTGGGGAAAAGAGTTTGTGTATACGACAACTTGTATTCCTCGTAAGTACATGTGATATCTCATTCAACAACGGTTTGCTTATAAATAAATAGTTCAAACGATTTTTTTAATAAAATACAAAATTTAATTAATGGAAAAATCGCAGGGTCAGAAATCGAACGAAAATATTCAAACATAAGTTTTATCAAAAATTTAACAGATTGAACTACATATAGTCAAAGAAATCAAATTAAAAAATATATGTTTGAACAAAATTTTAATTTTATGTATATAGCATTAAATCAGAACCACTGTGATAACCAGTCACAAGTACCACATTATCGAACATTTTCTCACTAGGTCTTATTATCGTTGTAGGGCTAATTTAAGGGATAGGATTGAAAAATTTCTTAAAATCACTGTAGGGCTTATTTTCGGGAGAACACGGTCAACGAGAATAGGTAAAATATATTACCTGGCGAAGCTCGTTTGCGACGAGGAGTCTCCGATTGCGTGGCAGGCGCGCGATTTGAGGCTAAAGGCGTGGAAGGGGTCGAAGGACTGCCAGGACCTTTGGGGGACTTCGAGAAGTAGTTGAATAAGGTGTTAGAGCTAGGGGAGGCTGTGCCCCCCGCGCCCCCAACGCTACGTCGCGACATCGGTCAGGTCGCTCCGTTTGCCGCTGTTACGAACGCGTTCTCGCGCCAAACACCCCCACTACCGCCACCGTTCAATGTCAAATGACAGTGCTGCCATTTGAAAAATCGTACTTGATAATCGATGAAAATCAGGGTTTCGAGCCGGAACTGAACCGTAACCGAAAACCGCTTAAAACCGACATTTTTTAACGGAACTGAACCAGAAAAATATCGGTTTATTTTGGTTTAGTAATAAAAATAAAGAAATTGTGTTTTGAGTGTTTTTCAAAAGCGTTGTCGTTTTTTTAAGAGAGTATTTTTGGAATTTTGAAAGTCGGTTTATGTAAGTGTACGGTTTTTTTTTTTGAAAACGCAGAGTTGAATCGAAAAATGAAAAGCGGAATGAAAAAAATACCGTTTGAAGCCCTGATAAAAATAAAAAGGTGGTCAGACGACACTAGAATTTACCGACAGTAGAACACACTATACGTTTTACGATATTTGGAGGATTACCTACATGATGTAACGTTATGTGAACCGATGAATGGTTTGTAATTTATTTAATCATACTATTTTGACATTTTTCACAGGTTTTGTTCTACACTTGGTGTTCATATGTCGTGTGTTCTACTGTCGGTATGTCCTAGTATCGTTTGGCCAAACTTCTGGGAATTCAAGTTTCTTTCGAATCTAATTGTTAGTTTTGAACGAAAAATCCATAAATGCATTGTTTACTTTGTATTTACTTATGCGCAAGAAATTTTACCATTTAAATAATTATGTATATATTTTTGATATTTATTTCAAACCTCGTTTTTTCGCCCCTCTCATTTTGGCATCCAGGGGTCTCTATATCCCCTTGCCTCCCCTAGTTACGTCTCTGACCTGAATGGTTACTTTGATAAATAAATATTACAATGATCTTTTTGTAAGAATTTTTCTCAGCTATAAATTTAACGAATCATAATTTTATGTAAAAGTGACAGTTAACGAGATATTCGAGAAAAATCGTTTTTGAAGGACCTTTAATGTCACGCAAAATTTTATATTGACTTCAAATCGACACAGATTTTTCCTACAAAAAGATAATCATAATATTTATTCATTAGAGTTATCGTTCTGGAGATGATTATATTTTCTGAATTGTTACTACAATACAAACCTTTGCTCCGTGATGACGCAAAGTTGAAAAATCAAATAGAATAAGTATGTCGTTTACTTTAGATATCAAACAAATTTAGGTTACTTATAGGCGTTGGAAATGCTTGTTTTGGGCCCCAAAGAGTCCTGAGTATTTTTGAAAAATTTAATGTTTTAAAAATAATTTTTCTATTGGTATAGAAACGTTATAACATTTCATTTTTCGAAAGCACTTGGCACTTTTTCATGCATCAAGAAAGTTGAACCACTTTCTAAAGAAAAATGATGATCGTTTGTACCTTTGGCCTTTCTGTAAAAAAGATTGTGTATACCTGTCTTAAAACAATATACAAAAAAATGTTAATATATATTATTATCAATATATTTACATGTATAACTCTAATCTAGTGATAAAATAGTTGTGTGCACTAAAAATCGTGTCTGCTTCGTGTGTCAAGACGAAAAATCCCTAACAATCAGACGTTCGCGCCCAAACCCCAAGATGGAGGTGATCGGAAACTACAAGATCGACACGAAGTATCCATTAGGCAAAGGTAGCTTTGGCATCGTTTGCGTGGGCCGTCATCGCACTGGCCTCTATCGTAGTAAGTCGACAAAGAAATTGGCTATTAAGATCCTAAAAAAAAACAAGATATATGCGTCGAAGAATATCATCACCAAAGAGATCATTATAATGTTGAAACTAACCACTATGCAGCACGAAAACGTGATTGCATTATTTGACTGGTTTCAGAATGAACACAATATCTACTTAGTCATGGAGTATTGTAATGGAGGTGACTTGAGTGACTATCTCAAAGTAGAAGGTACTCTCAGTGAAGACACAATCAGGATATTTGTCAAGCAATTAACAAAAGCTTTGTACTTTCTTTATAAACTAAACATCATACATCGCGATTTTAAACCTCAAAATATTTTGCTATCTTATGCTAAAACATATGAAGAATATTATCCACAGCCGACTGAAATAACGCTAAAAATTGCAGATTTTGGTTTATCCAAACTCTCGGAAAATTCCCTTACGTCTTCTAAACTTTGTGGAACTTTAATACATATGGCACCAGAGATGAGGTCGTTAGCAACATATGATGCTAAAGTTGATTTGTGGAGCTTGGGCAATATTATATATGCTTGTTTAACTGGAAGGTACCCTTTTGATAACCAAAATCCACAATTGAATGTAATTAAATATATTCCTCTTGAGACAAGTCCAGAATTGAAGACACTTATACAAGGATTGTTACAGTATTATGCTAAGAATAGGATGTGTTTTAGTGAACTGATAACACACCCTTTTTTAAAAAATCAGCAACAATGAAAAGAAGAAGAAAAACAACAACAGCAGCTTATTCAACTACGGCCGTTGTCTGTTCAATGACAATTGATGCTCATTCAACTTCAGAATATTCAACTCCAACCTCTATCTTGACACTGGAGAATATTCAACTACAGACGCTACATGCTCGACGCATTCGGAGCTTTAGCAACTATAGTTGCTGCCTGTTCCATTGAAACTCGTTAAATTAATTGTAAGAATCAGCTATACGAATAAATATTAAAAAATATAATATTGTTAATATAATGTTTATTGTTATATTAATATTGTTGAGACTTTAAAAAAAAAAAGTTGACGGGTAAAATATAAAGGTAATATGTTAATTTAGTTTTCTATAACGTATCATATAATTATTATAGGTTGTTTTGAAAATGAAATAAAATTGATTTTTATCATTTAGGTTTTTTATTTTCAAATTGACTTACAGAATATGACAATTATGAATATGACAATAAGACACATAGATGAAGCGTCACAACGTTGACGTATTGTTTTATCGAATGACCAGACGCTAGCGCACACCAACGCTGGTGAATACCGACGTTGGCGCACACCAACTCTGGCGTTCACTGACGCTAAAATAAACTATTCGAAAGTAGTCGAAAGAGTTGCTGATGGTGTTGGTTTTGTAGTTGAGTATGCTGCTGGATTTGTAGAAAAGGATGACTATACAATGTATGAAAACATATCCTATTCTTAGCATAATATTGTAGCAATCCTCGAAGAAGTTTCTTCAGTTCTGGAGTTGCATAACGTGGAATTATAGCAGATAAATTTAGATGACGATCTGGTTCTTTAAATGGGAATTTTCCAGTTAGACATTTGAAGATAATAACACCCAAGCTCCATAAATCAACTTTAGTATCATATATTTCTGTCGTTCTCGTTTCTGGTGCCATATATATTAAAGTTCCACAAGGCTCACGAGACATAAGAGAATTTTCTACGAGTTTGGATACACCAAAATCGGCGATTTTCAGTGTTATTTCACTTGGCTGTGGATAAAGTTTTTCAAATGTGTTAGCATGAGATAATAAAATATTTTCAGGTTTTAAATCTCGATGTATAATATTTAATTTATAAAGAACACCCAAAGCACTCGCTAGTTGTTTGACGAATAACCTGATTGTTTCTTCATCGAGAATACCCATCACCTGGAGGTACTTACCCAAGTTACCTCCATTACAATACTCCATGACCATGTAGACACTGTGTGCATTCTGCATGCATTCGAATAATTCAATCACATTTTTGTGACGGATCTCGGTCAGCTTCATCGATATCTTGATCTCATTGATTATGGTGTCTTGTGATTCACGCGACGTCTCTTTCTTTATGATCTTGATAGCGACTTTCTTCGAATGTTTTGTACGGTGATGACCCTTGAAGACGGAGGCGAAGCCACCGTTGCCTAATAAATCGTCGATCACGTAGTTCCCGACTACCGCCATGTTGGGGTTTGGGTACGGACGCTTGGTGACTCTTTGCATTTGGAATCTTTCCCTTGAATTTATGTACACACTATTAGTTCATCATTAAATTAGAGTTGTATATATAATATATATTATAGATATTTAGATAAGATATGGATAAAATAGAAACAGTATCGAACTTAGGATTTTTGGTGCCCTTCGGTAAAGTTTTTTGGACGTCTTTCTCATTAAATTTTTTTTGTGTCATTATTTTCGGAAGTATGTATGAGATTTCCACAAAACCTTTTTCCTATTACCTATTCTGAGCTTCTTTTGTATTTTTTGCTTATGTTTTTTCGTACTCTTAAAGTTCTTTATCCACGGATCTTTTTAATATTTTTCATGATCATCCTCTTTTCTATTTTTCTTCTTCATTACTGTCTCCGATCAACTACTACTTTCTTTGCCAATATTAACTCATGTTCTTAAATTGCCTATTGATTTACGTTACTTATTTTTCTTGGTCAAGTTACCATACATGTCTCTAAGGTGCTGAGTATACACAACGTTTTTACAGAAGAGATAATTTTTCTGTTTTCTAATTTTAAACAATAGGAGATGTATACCATTGATATAAATTTTGTATTTGTTATTTTTTCTGAAATATTGTTCCTCTCCTCCTTCGATGAAAAATTCCTGAATCCATCCCTATTTATATTACAAATGTGACTCAAGCCACTGCCGCGGCCAGGATTTTGAGGGGGGGAGGGGGGAAACAATTTTAGGTAAGAGATTCCAAGCAATAAAAATATTGTTTTTTTATTTGAAGTAAGTATAATGTGTGTAAAGTAAAAGCATTCAAAGTATTGATTTAAATTTTAGATTAAATATATTGTGATTGAACGATATATCTCAACACAAATCTCATAATTTAAGTATGATCTGTCATTATTATTTAAATTTAGGGGGAGGCCCGGATCCCCCTCCCCTTCTGAAAACGATCATGACTCAAGCTATTGATATTCATTTACGTTAATTGTAAGACGTCTAAAGCCTGCGATTTTATTAACAATGCCAATTGTTCGATTAAATGAATAGAATTTTTGCACAGGGTCGAATTATTATATTTTCTCTTGATAAATGTTGCACCGAATGCATTTTAATAAGAAATACTAAAAATTCGAAATTTAGAAGTTAACTTATTAATTGCCTAATTTTTTGTATCGATTGTTTTAACGGTACATATGTATGTATTTAATAGGTTTTGTGTCCTTTTTTGGTGTGAATGTGAAATATCGGACTTTAGAATATACATTTAATGCAATTTTATTGAGCTCATTGACACTTAAAATTAGAAAAAATTCCGACATAAAAACCAATATTTTTGAATGATGTGATATTTGGAATAGACAATCAATTCTTGTTACTGTGTAAACGAGTATGGTCAATGACCACGACCCTGGCCCCCGCCTGCGTCAATCGCCACGCACAGGTCGAGCCTGCGGGCCCGCCTCCGATGATCGCGACATCAGAGTGTTCACGCATGCTGCACCTCGGTGTCTGTGTACAGGTCGGCTCGCGTCCACGGCACAGAGTTGTTCTGTCCATGGGCGATCACGGTCTGGAACAGTTGCGATCCCCCCGCGCGGAATGTCGCGATGGAGGCGTTCAGATACAGCCGCCACATGCGGACGAACGGGGCATCGAACATCTGCTCGACCTCGTCGGCATGCGACTCGAAGTTGTCCCGCCAGAACTCCAGCGTCCGCGCGTAATGCAGGCGCAAATTCTCGATATCCAGGACCGAGAAGTCGTGCCCCTCGAAGATATCCATCATCTGCCGCAGGCTTGGCGGGCAGCCGCCGGGGAAGATTCGCTTCTCAGTCCAGCGATCGATCGGTGTCGCTACGTTGCGGCCGATCGTGTGCAGGAGTGCCAGTCCGTCTGGCTTCAAGCTGCGATGAATGACATCGCCGAGTTGGCGAAAGTTCTCCGGTCCAACATGCTCCAGCATACCGACCGAAACAAAGGCATCGAACTGCCCGTGGATGGTCCGCCAGTCGTCCTCGACGATTTCGACGCGGTGGTCGAGTCCCAGTGATTTCGCGCGATCGCTAGCGTAGGCCACCTGCTCGTGTGAGATGTTGTAGGCCACCACACTGACCCCGTACACGCGGGCCAGATGCAGCGCCAGTCCCCCCCAGCCACATCCCGCTTCGACCACGCGCATGCCCCGGTGTTCGTCAAGACGCGCCGCTTCGACGACGTAGAGCCCACGTTCAGCAGCCAGACGGGGCAGAGCGTGGCCGTGACCCTGTTCGCGATCTTCGCGCTGAGCCTGGAATTGCTCGTCGGCGTGACCGGCCTGGTCAGCCTGGGCCATGCGGCCTTCCTGGGCATCGGCGCCTACGGCGTGGCAGCAGCCGGTCTCACCTACTTCAGCAAAGAGTTGAAGGACCTGACGATCGAGGAGGCCGCGTTCCTCGCCGCGCTGGAGCCGTGTCTGTACCACGAGGAGATGTGCGCGCTGTTTGAGCGTCGGTTCGGCGTGCGCGTGTCCGTGTCGACGATGTGCGGATTGGGCGTTTCAGTCATGTGTCTCTCCTGACTGGCCCGCCCCTGGGCGGACACGTGAAATCGTCAACGCGACGTCGGTGAACGTCGCCTGAATTGGGGCAGCTGGCTTGTGCACGGTGACCTCGACCCCGCCCCGGACGGGCATGACCGGCCCCCCGCGCTACGCCTCGGCCGCCGACAGGCCCGGCCTGACCTGGATCGTGTTCCGTTCTCAGGATAGCGGTTCGACTTTCCAGATGTGATCCGCATACTCCCTGATCGACCGATCGGACGAAAACTTCCCCATCCGGGCCACGTTGAGGATCGACATGCGAGTCCAGTGCTCGGTGTCGCGGAACGCGCGGTCGACTTCGGTCTGGCAGGCCACGTAAGCCCGGTAGTCCGCCATCAGCAGAT
>JAOXNN020000039.1:1870775-1917594 GCA_028571205.2 Hydropsyche betteni | reverse complement strand
TGTGAAATATCGGACTTTAGAATATACATTTAATGCAATTTTATTGAGCTCATTGACACTTAAAATTAGAAAAAATTACGACATAAAAACCAATATTTTTGAATGATGTGATATTTGGAATAGACGATCAATTTTTGTTACTGTGTAAACGAGTAGTAATCACCAGAAAAAGTTTTGACTAAATCTATTTTGATAATGCTGTTTGAATATGATATAACTCTTTTTATACATCTCAATAAAAAAAAATTCTCATTCAGTCAAGTGTTGAGTATACATATATGTAATATATTATATTATATGTACATGTTGTAAAGTATTTATTTAATAAATTGAAGAAAAAACCAAAATATAAATAATCAATTTTATTTCATTTTTGAAACAACCAATAAACAATCTTTTTATGTAATACTGGATCAAAAATCAAATTTGCATACTTTTTTATCCATTTCCAAATTTTTCATACATGAAAATATCATTGAATAAATTGAAGAATCAACGACATTATATTTGTTAAGAAATACTAGTTAATTGATATTTTCAATATTGGAGTGAAATAATTATTGCATTCGAATTTTGTTTTAATATTCACATATTGAGGAAAAATATTTGTAATGAATGAGAAGGAATAATGAATAGCAAGTTATGTATATTATATTTTAATTTCATTGCCGACAAATTGATAATTATTTGTTACAAAATGTTTAATAGAAAAATTAGTACCTTAAGTTGAGGCTTTGAGTACTCAGCTTATCTAATAAAATATATGCTTTTGACTAATTAATGAATTAAAAAAGACCATTTAATTACAGAGTACTAATTTGAATACTATAAACTTTCAGAGGCTTAGCATATGACTATAAAATGAATAGTACACCTCTTTGACTAGTAATTATTAGGACAACAGTCTTGATAACAAGATATATGTATTACTTTACAACAAACCTTACTAATTTTACATAATTCTATGCATTTGGTGTTATGACTAGATGTCATACATTTTGTCACATTCAATTTGTGTGCGTGCGTTAATCTGTACAAAACAATGACCATCTTTTAATACTGCTTCAATTAAAAGTTTATGCGATATTCTATCACAAGAAAATTTATGTCTAATTTATTGTATACATTACTATCTGCGATAAATCTGATATATAAATCTATGCAGCGAAAGTATGTTCATGTATAAAATACTGCTGAATTACAATTAATGTATTTGTGGCTTGTGATTGTCCGACAATCCAAGTACAATCAAATTATTTAACTTAAATAAATTTACTTATATAATTGGAATACAGTCAAGTTTATTATAATGAACCATGGTTAAACAAGTTTGTTCATTATATCTGATTTTTCAATGGTGAAACCTAAATTTTTATAGTTTTATTACAAGTTATTATTACTCCAGCATTCGTTACGACCAAATTCAACTGTATTTCATTTATTGTAATTGTGTGCTTATAATAATAAATAACAATATTTGTACGAAAAATGAATAACGTAATTGAAACAATTTTCATATTTTCTGTTGTTTAATACAATTCAAATATACTCTTAATGCATTTATTAAAAACTGTAGTTCCGTCAAAATGCACATAATAAAATATATATGTGATGATATGCTCGATAATTTTCAAACATTTATAACACAGCTTATAAAAACCAAATTTACATATTAACATTCTTAGTTAAATGATACAAAACGACAACTTAAATTGAAAGGCAACATCCTAATGTATCCAAAATTAAAATTAGTCACAAATATTTTTTCACATCCATAAAAAAAATATCACAATCACTAATTTTGCTACCCTTAAGTCTCAAAGAGTTTCCAAATCACTTTTTATATTCTATACACCATAAGAATTTTCGTTTATCTCTTGATCAATCGATGATCGTCCTCTCCGTCTCCATGAACCATGGGTGCACACTCCATGGCCTCTCCACCATTCATTCACATCACGATAGTTTTTAGGTTGTAAATCATCGTGAAGCATAGAACACAATCGACACCAAAAATAGGTATTTATAAACTCACCAGTACCCTATAATTAGAAACATATTGAGCATTTTTCATCAAAACACTATTCTATATATAATTTACCAAATATTAATACCTTCCACTTGAAATATGAATTATATAGTTCATCATCTTTGTCTAACCGGTGTAAATATTCAGCTAGTTCCTTAGGACTCTCAAATTCATCTACGTGAATATAAGAATTGTATGGAGCTGCTACTTCATAGTCTTCAGGTCGAGCTCCCATCACAATTGGTAAAATGTTACGACTATTAAATAAAATAAATTCAGTCAGAAAATAAGTAAAATATAAGTATTTTATTGAAATTACACAAATTACCCCAATCCGTTAACGAAGAATTTTTCAGTTATATAATCCCTACAGTTTGAATTTTCAAAAGCGAGGTAGAACTTATAGTCTTTGTCAAGAATTTCAAAGCACTTGTCGGCATTGTATCGAGGACACCTCATTGTTCCACATGCACCATAAATATCAACTTGTATATATTTTTTCAGCTCGTTTGCATATTGTAGGCGATGGTTACGAGCACCACAATTGGATACGAACCAAGCAACCTGGAAAATAGACATCATTAAATATCTATGTTGTGAAGACTTTAAATTATATTGATTTCAGAAGTTTTTTTACTTTTTTAGTTTTATTTAGAGCGTAATTTCTGTCTAGACTTTCTACTTGGGTTACCTGAGAATTATAATAGTACCATCTTTCATATGGTGCAACCAAATCACTGTCTCTCCTGTACGTAGCTGTCCAGTTAAATACTTCAGGATTTTTAATATTTGGAGTATGATAAGGACACTCCAAATAATAAAGAATCCATACCTGCAACGGTAAAAATATATTATATAACAAAAATGCCAAAGAAAAGATACTATAAAGACACAGTTAATTTTACTTGATTCTTTGGTCTAGCCACGTTGGGTTGAATGAAATGGTCTTTATATAATATCGCATCAGCATCTATAGCTGCAGCATGATCAGCAGTGACTTCGCAAGTGCTGATAGGACAAGAGTTGGCCCTATTGAAGACATCCCGACCAGCTTTTACGTTCCATGCTCCTAATCCGTTCGGAAGGAGGATCTTCTTCAGCTTTGGTGGGCCTTCATCTTCGTCCATGTCACCGGGTTGTCTATAGTCTGGTGGGACGAACATGAGTTGATCTGGTATCCTGTCATCAGGAGATTCTGATGGGAACAGTCTGGACACGCGACGCCCTGTCTGAAGATCCTTAAGAGCAGGAGTAGGTCTCCTACTACCTCCTTTGACGAACCATGGTTTTTCTAGTTCAGCACGATTCGGTAAATGCTTGACGCCTCCATCCATGTGTTCGTTTTCCATCGGTTCTTCTTCAGGCTGTACCTAGATTAAAAAATAACAATCTTTTAATTATCATGAACCAAAAAACCATTCAATCAATCCGAAAATGTTATCAATATAAAAATAATGAGTAAAATATTCGTCAACACAAAAAATAACAATAACGCATACACGTTAAAGATGACACATTTTTCCAACGCGGAAAATCGATTTTCCCGAAAGTTCCCATTTTCGCACACACATACACTCGGGAGATACTTACATGATACGATCGACCCAAACTCGGCACATTGTGAAAAATTATTATACACTTCAACGACCAAGATACTCACATCTTCCACGGGTATTGGGTCGTTCCTGTGGACCTCGACCCATCCCTCGGGAACATCGTCGTTGGCACTCTCGGCTCCAGCATCACCTGCTGGACCAGCAGACGGCTCCAGGACGTTCTGCTTGGATAATGCATTTCCGTTAAATACTGTCACCTGAAAATTGAGATGAGCAATAATGTAATTTTAAGTTAAGATATTAAAAATTTGATTCGTTCGTAGCAGGGTTGGGCAATTTTTTCAGATGGGCTGGATTGAATTTTTTTTGCCGTCGCGAGCCAAAACCATATGCAGTAAAAAATAATAAGCCATTTTCAATTTTTATTTGAATCTGCTTGTAGTTCTAAAATAAGTAAACTATAATTTTGGAAATCTTTCGCACTGAAATTTTTGTGACATTCTTGCATAATGGGAAAATGATCGAATTTTTTTCTAAAGTTTTTCCAAAAAGTGATAATTTGGTCATAATAAATATCTTAATAAAATTGAATACTTCAAATACCATTATTTTTTTCTATGTAATTTAAATTTTAACTAATTCATATAAATCAGAATATTGATAGAAAAACAAAAATCGTTTTACTAAGAAGTTTGTTTCAGTTCAGGAAAATCATTTATTTTCTGTTTCATTTCCAAAAATATGATGATATCCTCTTTTAATTCCCGTACTCTACTAACTTGTTTTATTTATATTTTGATTAAAGATTTTTTTTTAATATCAAGCAAATACCGCTGTGGGCCGAATTTGGCCCATGGGCCGCCTTTTGCCTATGCCTGGGTTATAGTGTTTTTTTTTTTTTTAAACGAAACATTTTTGCTTTAATTGCTCTGTGAATCATGCGTGTTTTGTTCAATTTGGTGTCTGTTTGTTGATGAGATTGTGATATGTCAAGATAAAGCTTTTGAGATCACTACCATAAAAATATCTGATGATTAATATCCTAAAGAACGAAATTTTGAAAATTGTTTTGATTTAGAACAAATATTATACGAAATAGATATGTTAACTTTTCCATATTGTTAAAACGGAACAAAATAATGGAGCACACGTTTGATGCGCCACGGCCTCGACATTATATAATAATATTGCAATTCAATTTTCTGCGATTGACTTGTTTTCAAATTGTTATAGATTACACACACAGTTAGAAACAATACTATCCGCTGTTGTATATGTTCTTCTATTTGAAAAATATATGAACAATTCGATCGTTATGGATGGACGAAAAAAATAACACATGGTCAATGCGGTTGGTTATTCCCACGAGAAAAACACGATGCATATGTTCGATCGCGTTCTCAAAATACTTTACGTGCAAAAGCACAATTTTTATGTCTTTTCGATTCTTTGATCGTCGTCTTT
This sequence comes from Hydropsyche betteni, assembly GCA_028571205.2. NCBI lineage: Eukaryota > Metazoa > Arthropoda > Insecta > Trichoptera > Hydropsychidae > Hydropsyche > Hydropsyche betteni. The sequence goes on along the minus strand of JAOXNN020000039.1, from coordinate 1,912,545 downwards.
TATTAATTTGGATAAGCGAAAATAAAAATACGATTATTTATAATTCACGCGTACTAAATTTGATTTGAAGCTATTTTCAATTGACTGACGGCTTGTGTAATTAGAAATAGAATCATCGCATAAGCAGATGGGTTCATTTTCGTTATCGAAATCCGAAATATTTGAAGTATTTCCTGGCTAAATATATGGTTAATGCGAATTTTTATTATCTTATTGATTTATGTAAAAAAATAATCTGAAAGTTATTGCGATAATATTTTTTTTGTATTTATATAAACTTCCTGAAATCGTAAATAAAATATCGCACCGATGTGTTTAAATCATTTCAGTACATATATTTGATTTTTTAATGTTTAAGTTATACATAGAATGACTAAACAAAATCTATATACGTATCTTTGTAATTATTATAAATTTGTCGAAGTATAAAAAATATTCAGAACTTTATTAGAGTTTACAATGGAATTGAAATTCAAATAAAAACATGTTAGTGAATTTGAAAAGGAAAATCTAACGCTTCATTATGATAATCATAATCACTAGTATTACGAGCATCATGTTACTATTTCATGTTATATCAAATAATTTTTTTATTGTTTATCTATTTTAAACTTGATATTGTAATTTAGAACCGGTCTTTTGTCTGAAAGCTCGTTATACTAAAGTTAAGTTTAATTTTTTTTAATAAAATTAAAGCAACAAGTGGTCAATATTATATTTATTAAAGAAATCCAATAATTGAACATTTTCATCTAGATTCTAATGCGATATAGCTATAATAACCATTATTTTTAACATTTCTAATAAAATAAATATTTATTTAATCGATTGAAAACTAAAATTTCAGAATTTCCCCAATTTTCATCGAAAGTTCTCGGCAAATTTTCCAGCACTTTCAAACTAAACTAATTTTCTTAATATTTCAATCATTCAAAACTTGAAAACGACGAAAGCTTTCAGAATCAAAATACATGCCATCACTTTCATCCCAGACGCAACCAACAACCTTCCAAGAGCAAACCCCACAATCCCCGAAGTCACACGCCCCTCGCCCCACCGGGACAACCCAACATGACCCCATCGACACTGAGCCGACTTCCAACCCCCAAACCGACCACATACCTGAAGGATGTTGAGCCAGAAGATGAGGAGGCCGGCGGCGAGCATAAGGACGAGCAGAGCCCTGCGCAGGGACACCCGCGGCCTCATCATCGTGCATGACGCTGCACCACCAGGACGACCTCCACTCCAGGACTTCCTTACGACGAAGCCAGACACGGCTCACCGCCTCCTGTTGAACACCGAGAAAAAAGCGTGAACAGTCTTCAAAAGTTTCAGCGGAGGAAAGTTTCAGATGTTGGCGCGCGAAGGCCGCGCGTAGCACTGAGCCGTCCGACAGGAAAATGACAACGAATCGATACAATTTTTTTCTGTGTTTTTCGTTGGATTTCTTTGAAGACTAATGCATTGTGTTCGAATCGAGGGCGTGTAAAAAGTTTAGAACCCATCAATTAGATTAGATAAAAAAAAAGTTGCGTAACGCTTCTCGATATAGCAGACGGAACGATGATAAGGTACCTATTGACACAGTAAAAATTAACGCGAGTTTTAATTGTGCAAGATTTGGGTTAATTGCCGTCGTTAAAATTGGTGAAAATACTGTTTGAAATTTTCACAATACACTAGTTATTATACACTATGAACATCGCACATTGGTACAATTATTATCGCATCAACTGAAAACTGAAAGATAGAACGGACGGATGGGAACTGCCCACTAAACTTGATCCATATACGGTGTTAAATTGACGTGGTTGAACTTCAGCGATTCTCAACGACTTTCCAACAATATTAAATTGAAAAAAATTAACACCGATGAAGATATCGACTATCGGAAACTCGAAATTGAAAAACTTCATTCAATTCCGTGCAATGTAACGATTCGAAGCACATGCAAGTGGCAATTAACTGACCAACCGCAACTAACCTTTCATTAGTTCACGGCTTAATTATAACGCGATGTTAAAAAAAGAATTCCCACCAGAAACTTTTATAAAGCGATGCTAAATGCGTTTATGAATTGAAACAGAACGTGTTTCAGTTTCGAAATTTATCAAAAATCGATTTTTGTAACGACCAATTGATTAACTGAACGAGAAATAAATTTCACGGCAAAACGCTTTCGAAAGGCGTTTCGAAATCGCGTTTCAGCTGATAAGTCGTACAAATATTATATTATTTACCGTTCGCTATCACTTTAACATCGTTCTATCGAATGCTAACGAATTCTTGATTGATAAAACGCCGTATACTGCCATAATCCATATAAAAATGAATGATAATATATTTAAAAAAATTTCAAAGCTGTGGAATCGTTGCGAATTTTATACGTTGATTTTATTGTTATGATAATAAAATATCGCATTATCAGGCTTTGATCGTGAAAACCAGTGGTGTAGTGGAGCCGGAACAATATTCTGGAACTTTTTTAAATATGAGAAAAAAATTTTTTTTACACCGGATGAATGATTGTTTATATTTTTTGTATGCGCACTCGAAATTTTAATACAAAACAAGTCGACGAACACGACACAACTGAGGAATGAAAAGGACCATCATGAACATGACGTTATTTACGGGATAAACAAATATAATATTATATATAAAAACGAAATGTAATAAAAATTACTCTTATTTGATTTGATGTTTGAAAAATCTTGAAAACAATTTGGGGGGTAAAGCGTTCCGGCACTACTTTTTTTAGCACTACATCACTGGTGAAAACGTAGAACTAGCGGACGCGCATTTATTTTTAACGACTAAACACGTATAACTGTAATTATAACAGAGTTGAAAATTGTGCCGGAAAAGGGGGAAAATCGGAATTAATATCGACTCAATTATGCTTAAAAACGAGTAAACATTTGAACAGCGCTCGTTCCGCGCCTAAAAAACGGCTGACGATTATGGTGAGTGAAAACGGTATTTAAGCGGAAAAGCGAGAAGAATTTTTTTAATAATTTTTTTATACTGAAATTTGCTTAATTCCAAATAATTTTCCACGGATGAATTGTGGTAATTTTCTATTAATTTTTTGCTGAAGAAAGTTAAGAGTTTTTTTATTGCAAAAATATTTTGTTAGAACAATTTATCCATTATTAATAAAAACATTTTATGTATACGAAAATAGAACGGATCAATATTAAAGAGCGTCATTTTGTTTATTTATTTATTCTAATAAGAGCAGATGACGTTGGTGAATTTCAATTTCGCAGTATAAATTATTCAACGAATCTATTCACTACAAGCAAAAAATCAATTTAACTCAAAAACAATAAAAAAGCACAGAAAACAAAAATAGCCGCCAAAATGAACGAAGAAAACCTCCACATTTCACTTTCAACCTGAAAGTATCGATTCGAACCAGGTCTAAAAGGAACGTAGACATATACCGATGTTGCACAGAGACAATATGTCTCCTGTACCCAAAGACCAATCTTAATTTCACCCCTCATTTATATCCGAGAGGGCAATAGTGTTTTCCCTTTTCGGAGGAGGGCCCTTGTCGAAATTGCGGAATGTTAACAACAGGGGGGACGTGGCACTTTGACGCAAAATAAATAAATGTTAAACGTGTGTATTTGTCTGTCACGTTTCTGTTATCATCGTTGCTACACGTACACCATTTAATACGTTAAAATATCGGATTAAGTACTTATACGATAACGAGTCAGTGGAAAAAATTCGGGGGCGTATTATAAAAAAAATTATACATGTTAATACAAAGTGATTGTAATTATAACTGTTCGGTATTGATAATGTGTAATATTGAAAATACGTATAAGCTTTTCCCTATTTATATTATTCATAATGAAAATTTGGATTATAGAAACGATATAACGTTATTTATTCAATATGTCAAAATGTCAATAATTATTTATACTGTCGAATGACATAGATAATGAAACAAAGCGGAAAATTCTATGTTTGCTTGAAGAAAAATTAAAATTTTAATACAAAAATTCCTTATAATAAATCACTTTCTCTTCGTTGTTAACTAATGGACAAATGAAAACATGAAAAATATTCGAACTTCTTGAGCTTATTCGAAAAGTTTACGTTATATAAAATGGAAAAACATATCGATAAATCGAATCTGGAACAAAACATTCATTTTGAATTCAAACCACGATTCAAAAGATCTAAACCGGGATCGCGATCGAAATGCCACAACTTTCTAATGAACTCGGACGTTCACCAATATGATGAAGGCCTCATCGGCATCTCCGAAAGGTCGCCGAAGGTTCAAAGGAATGTCAAAAAACACCACCATCAAACAACACCATACAAAGTCGAATCGCGATGAAAATGTCAGTCGTTTCTGCATTGTCGCGATTGCAAAACACTTTGGCGAGGCTCACCTTGCACAATTCACTTGCAACTTCCTGAACAGGCTGTTTTTGAAAAGAATCAGTGGTGTTGAATGGATTATGGTTCGTGTATCACTGCTTGTCTGATATAGTGAGTGTCAAATTTGCAGTTGACCGTTGCGAAATTTGATAGAATTATAGTGATTACGATGGGGAATTCCGTGGTCGTGCATATAATTTTTTATTATAGGAATGAGTTATGAATAAAAAAAAAATTGAATTGCAATTCAAAAAATAGAAATCATATATAATATGAAACATCAAAAAAGTACATATCTATAAAACAATACAAAGAGAAGCAATTTCTTCATTAAAAAAAATCAATTTGCACGATAAAATCAAGTAACACGGCACCGGAGTGCCAAAGTCGCTTAAAAAAAATACCGTTTCGAAAAAGCGCGGGAAAGGGCTGTAAGTAAATAAACGCGGATAATTTTATTTTTTCTCCCAGAGTCCGAGACGGAGGCAAAAAATCACGCGCAATTTTCACTTTGTATTCGAAGGTGGGCGCGAAAGGAGCCGCTTAGCGGGACGTGACGTCATTAGCGTTTTTCCAGCGGCTTTTCCGAGTTTTCCGCGGAAAATTGGGCCGGCTCGAGTTCGTTTCTTTTTATAGCTTGTCCTCTCCGTTTCGATTTTTTTGTACGTTCGTTTCTGTGCGTGATCTGCGGATTGGAACGCGATTAGATAAGGAGTTTGGACTTGAGATATAATACGTTGTAGTAATTTACGATGAATATAGATTTAATATTTATAATAAAAAAAATTTTGATTTTGTATAGAAAATTATATAAAATAAATGTTTGAATATATTTCGGAGGCTGTCAACTTGAATCAAAGTAAAGATTGTGATTCGATAACGAATTTTCATATTTCGAAGTGAGTGACGTTTGAATTATATTCATTGAGTTTGATTTATTACATAAATTTAATTTGATAAAATATTTTGAATACAACTGTATGCTTATCATAATAAAAATCATATCGAAAATTAAACTTTGAAATTATAAGTGATTATAGATAGATACCATTATTCACAAATTAACACTTCAAAATATTTTTATAACCGCAATACAATCGATAAGCTTAAATTTTTTATTGAAAAACCTATTAATTATGTTTTGGTTGCGATGCTCTGGACATAGATTTTCGATTGTACACGCGATGCTTCTGAATGACTAGGTATCGTATATTTGGGGCAAGATATAATTATAAATATAATTCAACTCAGTTGCTGAATGCATAAACTGGGAAACGTGCACAGAATGCAAAATTAGATCGTGGTATGTGCTACGCAATGCATTAAGTGCATTAGTGGCGATGCGCGTATTTTATTATTTTTTATTTGGTAATTTATCACTTTATAATATTTTGAATCTATTATATAATGGAAAATTTTTGTGTTTTGAATATGTTATTGTTTCCGTTTTTTTGGAAATGTTAGTTCTTGTAATCGTACGTTTTTTAAAAAAAGTGATTTTATAGAATCTATATAGAAAAAGAAAGTCTTTATTTAAAACAGTGGTTCTTGGAATTTTAATTTTCTCTAAAACACAATTTTCCTTAAAATTTTATATAATATATAAATGACCCAATTCTATATTTATAGCAAGGGTGGTTTTTGCCCTCACGTTTTTATACAAAATTTCGATATTCATTACTCGGAACCTCGCAAGAAAAAATAGACACAATCAACAACGATCACATTAAAAAAAAATCCCAAAACAAACCGAACTCGAACTATCCGAAAACGAAAATCCCCAAGCCCAACCACCCAACACGCACTAACGAACCCGATATTTTTTCTACGAACCTAGTTCGACGTGCTCGTAAATAATGCGAGACATTTATTCATATTTCACGAATATGTGAGAGCCGAAATTGATGTATTTGCCGGGCGAACCCGGGTGAACGCATGAATATTGCATTCGCACAGCACCCCATACACGTTGCGAATTATTCAACGTCTGCGAAATTACTGCGAAACACCAGCGACTTCGATTTATTATTTAAATGGAGGCCGTTGTTTTCAAGATTCGGGCCTGCTTAAATTTTCAGGCGGGAAAATTCGAAGTTGTCTCGAGTGCGGAAAGACAACTCGCGACGGTTTGTGTCTCGAAATATTTTTTGTTGAATTAAGTTTGTGTATTTACGATGTTGTGATATTGTGCATTTTATTTTAGTAAATTGAGGGTCAATGCTTTGTAGCACCGGTTCTTATTCAAATTGAGCGACGTATCAAGCGATCAATAGATGATTGCGAATTAAAAGCGATTGAATACAAAAATGTTGAATTTCAGATGTTTCATATGTCGGTATGATAAATCAAATGGGAAATGGATGATGTTTAATATGTAATATTATTTTATATATCTAATATAATGTCAACTGCAGAACATGGCTTTTAACATCGAAAGATCAGACGTTTCATTATTATGATAAGGGCAATGTTAAAAAGTTGAATACTGAAACCATCCTTTGTTGTCTCGAGTTAACAGAAAACGGTCATATACATCTACTGCTATTTACTTACTACTTTTGACATGATGATAACCACTGAAGAATATTTTATATAATAAAAATAAACTAAGTTCTAAAATAAGACATGAACGTTGGATTCGATCAATAACAACTGAGTGTAGATAAAAATTTGAATTGATCGCACATTTGATTCGTTTAATGTATTACGATAATTACATTCAATCTTATTAAATCAGTACTGTTCTAAAAAAAAACAGTTATTCAATTGTGTCAGAGAATAAATTAACAATGAAAACAAAACCACAATATATCCAGTGCATAGACAAAAGGGATGAACACTTCGAAAGTTAACAAAGGCCATGCGTGGCACAGACACGCAACTGAATTCCTCGATTTAAAAACTGAAACATTCGTCTAAAAAACGCACAAAACCAACAGGTTTTATCTGAAAAGCTACATTGTTAATTCCCTTATCAATTTAATTAAACAAGTTAATACGAACCGTGCATCCTGTCGATAAAAAAAACGGCACTTGAACACTAAACTCGTCGGTTAGCTACCTCCGAATGCCTTCCCTGGTATATTGCCGTTTCGTATTTGAATTATTTGCATCTGGCTCGTGGTTATTGTCAATTGGTAATCTGGTATTTGTCATAGATGTAATTTTATATAATGCGTCCAATTTTACCGTCAGCGATCCGTTTCTTGGGGGCAAAACTGTTAACTTTGATGAAACGTTTTAGTGTGACGGGAAGTGCCGTTTCAAAGTGTAGGGAAAGTTTTTTTTCAATTTTCTCTCGAATAAAAGATTTTCCATTTCCGAAAAGAAATCTCACTATGGGCGAGGAAAAGTTTTATAAACGAAGTTTCGAATCCGTTGATGATCTAATCGTTTTTCATTGCGAATAAATTCGTTCGGTGTAATTTGTGTGATAGAATGATAACGTCTAGGATGAACGTTAAAAAATATAATTTTTGACAGTTCATATAGTTTGGTAGTCATAAAACGACGAACAATCGTTCAATTTTTCGAGCATCCGTTTTCAAGCCATTAGCATAGATGATTCACCATTGATATGCAAAAACGTAATGAAAATACGATAATCCGTAAATAAATTTGCTGTCACAATAGACAAAATATCAAATTGTTGAATATCCGTTGCAAAATTTGTTCATATCATTTTTTTTTTCAGTGATTAAACGAGCATGTGAATTCGTAATGCTCTGAAAATTTTCTACCTACTTACCGACTGGTATGTGATCGTAATATTTATTATTTATATATATAGTTTTCATGAAAAAAAAAAAATATTGATCTGATATCAAATGAGTACTCGTACAAATCAATCTAAATATTATGGATATCAATTTGAAATCTGTATGATATAACTTATTATAGATTTGATCAATTGAGGGAAAAAATATGTATAAAATATTTTTCAAGTACATTTTCTTATGAAAATCTGATATTATTGTTAAATGAAACCAGATAAGAATCGTTCGTAAATACGTAAAACGTTTAATAGTAATGAAAAAGTCCACGCAATCGTTAACACACAATTCTCGCATGAATAATTTGAATTGAATATGAAATTGGAATCAAATTCACCTTTACACGTCTCGTCAATAATGCAGTTACTCGTGCACTGACTCTGTTCATCTTCCTCACAATTTATCATGATTGTTATCATCGCTACCACCTGTCTGATAAGGTAAAATCGTGCACAACAATAAAATAAACGTGTTTTTATTACATCAATCGATATTTCTCATCATTGACGCGATTATATTTTTAACAATTATTTCACTGATCTCACTAACAACTCGAAGCTTTCTTGGTACGACCGATTGATTCGTAATAAAATATATCCCAATTATAACAAGGAAAGTAATATATATAAATGCGAAGTATAAAAATAATTTAGTTAGAAGTACAGCGATTTTTTTAATGCGAATTTGATTCACGAAAGTCGACCGCGCCGCTCGACTGGCAAAGTGCAACTGTGTGCAAAAGTGAAGTTTGCAATTTGGTATTGCGCAAACCGTTCTATAATACCAGATTTGCCATGATAGAAACAGGTAACTGTATATTATAGACTTTCAGTAATGGCATTTAATGGGTTGTATGGTGTCTGTTGAGAATTCAACTTTTACTTGGTCCGAATCGGTCACCTGATCAAATTGTTCTGTAGGTTTTTTGCACGATCGGTACTTCATTGCTTCGTTGTTGATGTCGAACCGTGTAACAATTATGTTTTTAGAATGAATTAATTATAAAGACATACAAGTTTAAATCTACGTATATAAAAATAAATCGCCGCATTGTCCTGTACTAAATCATGAAAACCGCTTGACCGATTTGGATATTTATTTTTTTCTTTTGTTCGCTTTTACTAACAAATTTTGTAAAAATAATAATAGTAGGGAATTTCTAAAGAATAGCTGTGAAATCTATATAAATAATTTTGTATGGAAAATGACAGGATACTTCGCGATTGTTCATAGCGAACAAAAGAAAAAATAATATAAATAATTAATTTAATAAATTTAATCATCATCATTGTCAATCCGTTTTGTGCCCACTGCAGGACAAGGTCTCCCCATCAAATATTGGGGGTCTAGGCTATATACCTTATTCGAGAGCCAACCTCGTATCGATAAGGGGCATGTACCATCGCCAGTCAGCCCATGCCAACGGAGGAGGCAATAAATTTAATATATTTAATAAATATAATTTAATAAATTCAATTTTTGAGTTTTAGCAATTGCGATTAATTACAACGGCGATCGACGTGCCCAGTGCTTTGCGGTTCACAGGTTTAAGTCGGTCCTCCTTCCAAAAAAAAAAAAAAAAACGGTGAAAAATCATCGTGATTATCATATCGACATTTTTCCCCTCGAATCCGTAAGATTTGTGGGTGAAATATAGGGACGACATGTTTGAAGATGTTTTGCATCGTGTGCGCTGCCAAACTTTAAATCCCATTCTACAAATGACTGCATAGATTTACAATGAGACATTGATCATGATATAAGACATGTGTTTATTGATGGCAAATAAAGTATTGTCGTGTGTGGACATGATATCACCCAATCGTTCAATGCACGATGCACCGCTACACCGCGCCGCGTATTGATTGTGACAATAATTACGATCGGTACACGGGTATGTGCAGAGTGCGTAATGACAACGGGAACAACGGGCCAACAGGCAACGGGCGTTAATTTAAAATGAAAAAATCCAGTAGTCGAGCCGAAGATCTATCGTTTGTTGACGACAGACCTTATATAAAGTGTACCAAGATTGTACACAAGATTTAAATTTGCCGCCATTTGTAAAGTAAATTGCTAGCAACACTGGAAAAAAAAAATCATTTGGACAGCTGAGAAGTTAGGGTAGTAAAAATGGAGTACTACATGATACAACAACGTGTTTTAATTATTGAACAATTTCTCAAAAATAATGAAAGTTTGACGGCCGCCGTTCGAAAATTTCGTACAAAATATGGTCGGAATAGTGTTTTAACTTCGTCAACTGTGAAGAGATTAATTGAAAAATTCAGAAAGACTGGATTAGTTGGAGACGCTAAACACATTGGTCGTCCAAAAAAAGACCGTTCAAATGTTATCGAAACAGTGCATGAGAGTGTTGTTGAAAATCCCGGAACATTAATTCGTGTGGTTCTCCAAACATGTGTGTTTTCCAAACCCAAATACGGAAATTTTGGCGATTAATAAAGCCATCAAGGTGAAAATGTGCTTCATCGCTTAGGATGATTTTGCTTGAAAAATCAGCATCCACTTGTTGATGTTCAATAATCCATTCAACGAACTCTCTTCGCTCTGCATGGTCATTAGGCTTCAGTTGTTGTGTTAATTAAATTTTGTAAGTATGGAGACACAGATCTTTTGTGAGTATACGGTGTAGAGAGCTTTTTGAAATTTTAAATTCTTGTCCACGAGGCCGAATTGATGTTCCGGGATTTTCAACAACACTCTCATGCACTGTTTCGATAACATTTGAACGGTCTTTTTTCGGACGACCAATGTGTTTAGCGTCTCCAACTAATCCAGTCTTCCTGAATTTTTCAATTAATCTCTTCACAGTTGACGAATTTAAACACTATTCCGACCATATTTTGTACGAAATTTTCGAACAGCGGCCGTAAAACTTTCATTATTTTTGAGAAATTGTTCAATAATTAAAACACGTTGTTGTATCACGTAGCACTCAATTTTTACTAACCCTAACCTCTCAGCTGTCCAATTGTTTTTTTTTTCAGTGTTGCTAGCAATTTACTGCATAAATGGCGGCAAATTTAAATCTTACGTAAAATCTTAGTAAACCCTATATATAATATTATAATATATGCGAAAACGACGGGAGGAATGCAATACACGAAAAAAACGGTACAGTCCCGGCAAAAACGGAACGTATGGTCAGCTTAGTTTTAGCTAGACTCACGAACAGCGATTATAGGTGATACGAAGTTCATCGAGTCAGCTAGTTAAAATATATGTATTTGTAATTTGTTTATATTTAGAATGAATTACTTTTAATTTTATTTACGAATTATGCGCGACATACTAAATATGTACACAGGTGTACAATTCGGTTGATGAATCAAGTGATTATTCATTATTTGCGTTTGGAATATTGATAGCTTGAATTTGAATCTGATTTTGAATACGCATTATATTCAAACGACTTCGGAAGCATGGGACAAAAGAAAAATATATTTCTAAGACCGCAATCCATAATGATAAATAAACATATTCGTAAATTTAAACTGACAATCTTATCTAACATAAACAATAGATTCTATAGGTATTATGAAAATAGGTCAAAGTTATTATTTTTTTTGCAAAACATCATTTTTTTTTAAATTTCTATTATTATATATTCGGTCGGAATACGTAACATAATTGAATATAGCGTACAGTATTAATTTCAATCAATTAAATTTGTTTGCTTACATTTAACACGCTTCGTTTCGCAAATAATAAGTATGAATCACCAACAATGAACGATATGAGGACATGTATATTTTTAAAAGGACACTTGAATGATCGATCGAATAAATTTTTCAATACTAATTGTAAATAATTGCCATTCGAACACTCGGATTAAAAATTTATATACTTTATGACGGATTAATAGTTGAATCTTTAATTACAATCGATTGTTTAGAGTGCAAGAGGAAAATCACATGTTCGTTAAAAATAAATATCAAAAGAAAATTTTGAAATGAATGAGAAACGAACCTTGGAATTTTTTTCTCGTTTTCATCTCGATTCGAATATGTTTATGTATGAAATTATCACAGAAATAAAAATATTAAAAGCTAACACTGTAAATATTTATACGGTTAACACAAACTACTCTGTCATACGTCTATGTCGGAATAATAAAACGTTTATAACAACTTTGTTTCAAAATCAAGAATTCTAATGCACACTACTCACATGTTAAGTTTTGCGGTAGATAAGAGCGGTCGGTATCGTTCGTAGAAAAACATAACGAACTTAACAACACAAATTAATTGTGACGAATACAAACGATTTTCATAATTGGGTTACTCCAAAGAAAAAGTAGTGCTCAAAACATAATGCGGATAAAATCAAAACGCGTCGTATTGATCGAAAAAGCCAAATGTCATAAATTAAGAAGAACAATGCAAATTCTATGCCGTCGGTGTTTTCGAATGCCGCGATTCGAAAATAATTAATTTTATGTAAAAGAGTGCTTGTTTTGTAATTTAGCACGTTGATCTCGTTTGTCTTTAATTAATTTGGGTTGTGATGTTCGTGAAATATTAATTTGTTGATGATTCATTTTCATCCGTTCCAAAGATTCATAAAGAATGGAATGTTTTATTAAAATCATACATGAAATGCCTCAAAATGTGTTCTGCAAAACGAGGACGACGAATGTCAGTGACTCTTAACATTTTCTTTCAAAATAAAGGGCAAATTGTAAGAGCGTAAGTGTCACTAAACATATTCGTAAATTCACATATACATTAATTTTAACAAAAATTCAAATTATATAAATATCATATTAAAAATATTTCTATGAATCAATCAATATTTAATATTAATATTAAATAAAAAAATTGCACAACTAAACAAACATTCAAAACACAAAACACAAACAAGACATATTTACCCCCCAACGGCAAAAAACAGCAACGCAGCCCCCGGCGACCAAACACCCCGATCATTATCCGAATATTTCCAAAACACCCGAACCGCGAGAAATCCCGCGGTCATCAAAGGCCACGCCGGCTACAACCGGCCTTCGGGTCTCAACACGACAACACCATCAGACAAGAACCGACAAGACCAACCCCTCGACAACCCGACCCGGTTTCGAAAGCCCAAGGATTTGACAGGAGCCCAACGAGAGGGGGTGTAGCCGCCGTCAGCATCCGCGTCGCTGTGAAAATCCATAAGGAGGCGGGGGCGGAGGCGTCGGCGGACTGCGCATGTCTGGGGGGCGGAGTCCCACCCCCTGAGGCCCCAAGCGCCCCTACGCCCCCTAAACTTTCGGGGGGATCCAAGTTTGCTGGTGCGCTTATTGAATTCTCTGAGCTTTATCTGAAAACGTATCGCGGTGCTTTCAATGTCGCATTGTTGACGATTTCTCTCAAAGAATTGTATTGTATTGGTTCTAATCATATTTGTAATAATTATATATGTTTTGTATCGTAAAGATGATGGTATGGAATGGTCCGACGCATCGGCTTCTATCGATTACTGAAGTTAAGCGATAAACGGCGCGGTTAGTACTTTGTTGTATCGCGTCGAACTGAATAGTTTGTATTGTGAAGTCGTTCTTATTACGTTGATTTATTAGAAAGATTTGTATAAGTAGTGGATAAAAAATATGAGGTCAATGAAAATTATGCGAAGTTGGACTTTGGTTGTGATGAAAACGAGTTTTTTATGATGATGTGAATAGTTGATGTTTTCTAAACTAGGAAAATTCGATTGTGAATTGAATCGAAAAATGATTTACAGATTTTGTTGTTTTGAAATCTTTTAAATAGTGTGAAGTCTTTCGAATTTATATATCGAATCAAACGAAAAGTTTAAATCAGCTGTGTCTATGAATAAAAGTTTCGTGTTAACAAGTACAGTTGATATTTCACGCTTCATCTGTTGTTTATTTTGACTATGACTGAGCGAAATGTACACATTACCTATCGTAAAATTTTCTCAAGAAAGATAATAATTCTCAATATGCACAATAATTTAATAAAACGATATACTCAAAATTTTATCGAAAAAAAGTCAGTAAAAATTTATAATTTTATCGAAAATCAAATGGTGTTGAAATGTCAATAAATTTTTACAACGATACTCACGAAGTATAAAGAAAAATATATAAATAGCATATTCACATCTATGCAAATTTTGTAAAACATTTAACGGATGATTAAATTTTCACATTACGCGATATATTTACTCTACTTGACCTATGGTCGATAAATAAAAATGTGAAGTCAGCGTCAATTATCAACAATATTGAAGAACAATAAGCATTCTTATAACACTGAGTTATTCACTTCTGCTTTATTGCGGAAGATTCAATATAATTTGTTTACTTGGAAAAAACTGGTTACTTTTATTATGGTTTCGTTAGGAAACGAAATATACGTTGGGAAAGCTAATATTAAAATATTAATTGATTAAAAGTTATTTCTAAGGCGTCGTTCATTCCTTATTGATTTTACTATTAGTAGTGTATGAGTTTCCAGTTAAATTTTCATGTTCGATTGAAGAATGTTTTTTTTTATTGTTAAGTAATGAAATGGATTCAATAACAAGGAAAATAATTTTTTTTTCGATATGTGAATATTTTATTTAGCTATTGAAAATTATAAAAGAAAAAAAGTCATTTTTTTACCATTTTATTCTCCTATTTTACATAAGAATTACAATAAAATATTTCATTAACTTTGAAAATCTCTAACACTTTTGGAGAAATCCCATCAAATAAAAAACTAAAAAAAAATACACTTAGAAAGAACTTATATTTAAGATAAAAATATATTCAACATATATTTTTGTAGTAAATAGTAATAATTAGATGCCTTTATCTACATTTGTAGAGAGCGAACTATCAAATAAACCCGTTAATCAATTGTAGAGTCATGATTAAATTTCAATCAGTTGAATTTTGATAATTACATTTGTATTACAAAGATTTGCAACGATTTATAATCACAATGTATTAATTAATTCTATATATTATATCACATGGATAGTTTTTCAGCATCATAAAAAGATACAAAAGAATGTATGATGAATGTTGTTTTTTTAATTGCTAAAGACTTCATATATATTGGCTCCCAAAACCTTCAGTTTGTCATTTAGTACAAGTTGCTCGATTATTTTAAGTTGCAATCCAGACAATCCCTCATCTGCTGACTGAGCAAGTAATCTGTTGATTATAGGAATTAAACTAATAAACGGTACTTCAACATTATTGATATTGACGAAAGAGTTCAAATGTGATTTATCCATGTAACCATTTGAACTTTCACTTTTGCTAGATTCACCATTGGACATTGTACCATTTCGAACAGTGACCGGTGTAATGAATTGTGCAATATTATCAAATAATACAGAAAAGCTTCTACTAACAGACGATATACTCAAAGATATAACTTCGTCGCTCTCTAACAAATCCATAGTTTCGTTTATCATGGATTTTAAGATAGGGTCGTCATCGTAAGAGCTATCGGTTATCATGTATGAAACTACCTGTTTCAAAGGGTCGCAGTTATCAGCGCACAGAGCAGCTTGTATTGACCAAAATAATTGTTCAGTGTCTTTCAAAGTCATCTTTTGCTTTAGAGATATCGGTGTGATTATATTTTTAATTTTCGAGTATATTTGTTTGGATATTCTTTCGATTCCTTCAGTTACGAAATAATTACACAAGGACATATATCTCAGACGATGTTCGTTTGTAATAATAGGATTTCCTTCTCTAATTGAATCTTTATAAATATAACCTCCGATTAAATTCAATTGTATCCTGGATGTGACAACTAGTATTGTAAATGAATATATTATAGTTGTTGCACGGGCAAATGTTGTGACTTTCAGGTCTTCCCAAAGTTCTGCTTTATTACTAGGATTTGAATCTAGCTGATCCAAAATTGGTTGAGTATCTATGGTTTTCATGACAGCTTCGCTGACTGAAGTAACTAAATTCAAAATTGTTTGGTTACAATTCCTTTCGATGCTTTCAAAATGGGTCTTCTTTTTCGATATGTCGAAAAATATTTTTGTCTGTTCTTCTTGCCATTCCCGCAATTTCCTTTGAGCATAGCTTATTGCAAGGGTAGTTCCACCGATTACAGCCGCAGTGACGATGAATTTTTTCTTGTGGCGATTAAGAAAACCTCTTAATGTAGAAAACATTTTAGAACAGTAGCTTTATGACTTTGAATAGTGTATCATATCTCCGAAACGAAAGTTGTTGATCCGAAATCTTTGTATCTGTAAAGATAAGTACATTTAATAAGCTTATGCAAATTCACATAAAAATGAGCAGTGAATAATAACAATAAATCGCATTGATTTTTATTTGAATAATTCAAAGTATTATTATGCTACATGACTGATGACATTGAACTTTTTTTCTACAAATTGAAAAATATTCATACGTGGGAAACATCGAAATCGAAATCGAAAAAATATTACATTTAAAATATAAATTGAAAAATTTTCTTAATTAGCCTACTATAAAAAAAATGAGGAAAAATATAATTAAGAAATAACCAAATATTAGCTTAGAAGGAAATATATAAAATACATTCAATGTAAAGCCACAAATAAAATCTGATGTGTTAAAATGAAAAACAAACAACATAAATATCGAATACTTCAGATTAAACAATACCTCAAGAGCGTCTTACACAGCAGAAACGTCAGACTGACAGATGCACAACGCCTATGGCCAGCGCTCCACGAACTTTGACCAGTCTCCCAGTGCTGCCAGATTAAATATTTTCCGTTTTATCCGCTAGCAATAACTTCCATGAATAATTTCAATTTGAAACATTCAAATAAATCATATCCATTTCAAACGTAATGAAGATTTATTTTTAACATTTCACGCGAACATTCAATGGCCGATTTGTGACTATGTTATATTCTATGTCATGTGGCTGAGAAGAACGACATATGGCAACATCAGTTGGCGCTGTCACCGGCTCGTGGTGGTTTATATCCGTCGACGTATTGCAATACTTTTAAATTTCAAATATTGTATTATATTTGTTGTACAGTTCTTTTTGTGTATCGATATTAATCTGGTATGTTTTTTTAATATTTTATATATAAATTATAATTAAAAACAATTAATACTTGAAAATATTCAATGATTGCACCACATATTGAAATACAAATACTTGAAACGTATCTTTGCGAATTGTCGATATCAAATAAAACGTTATTAATTTTTTGTCTATTTCTTTAATAATTTTAGGATATTTCAAATTTAATAAGAAAAACATAGAAATCTAATAATGGATTTACCGAGAATTTCTCGATCATTTCGAGCTCATTTATCTATTGAGCCTACAAGACAATTAAAACCGAGCGATGTTCTTAAGCATCGGTTATCGAAATCAAAACAAAATAATAGGTAAATTAAGATTTACAAGGAAAAAATATTGCGCAATTTTAAAAATGACTTATTTCAGTTTTTTAACGTGGAAAGATGTATATCATCTCGTTAACGATTCTAAAAATAATTCGGATGTTCATGACAAATTGAAAAAGTTGAGACATCTCACTGAAGAATTAGTAGGTCCCGAACAGCCTCAAGATATAGTAGATGACGCAAGCGTTTTTCTTTTGCGCTTGTTTTTAAACGAAAAAATGGTATTATTAAAACATTTGTCGGAAATGAAACAAATGTTTGGAAAAGTTACTTCAGCCACTGCCAATAAAATATGTGAAGTGAGAAATTTTTCAAATTCTTCAAATAATTCATGCAATATACGAAATTTTCAATACATGTTTGTTTTTCAGATTATTATAGACATTTCTTCACAGTTATCCGATAGTTGTAGATTAATAATAGAAAATAATACTTTGGATACTAATACTGATGTTAAAGAATGGGGTGCAGGAATTCCTTGTATTTTGTCATCTCCTTCTACTTATCAAAAAGATGTTTCGAAATTGCGGAATTTGACTGCAAAAATTTCAGCTACCAAGGAAGTTATCAACAACTTCAATATGAAATATGAAAAATTACCCGAAACTATTAAATCTAATAATGCGAGTAGTTCAAAATATGTGAAAAATATTAATACACATGTATACCAACCAAGAAATAATTTAGCATCTGAAATTCAGGTAAAGATATTTGTATATTAAATAATCTCGTTTTATAAATAAAAATATCAAAATGGTTACGATATTTTAATTTTTAGCATGATAAATCTTGGTTAGACACCCAACTTCAAAAGTACTACTCCAGCGGAAATCCTTCTGGAGTTTCTAGCTCTGAATTTTTGAATTCAATAATTACAGCACTCCAATCTACCAAATCAGATATCGAACTTCAAAATGATTTATTTGACCTTCTTGGATTTGATAGATTTGAATTCATTCAAGATATTTTGCAACATAGAGATTCTATAGTTAATAATGGAATAAAAACAAACACTACTGATTGTAAATCTCAACTGACATATACATTATATTGAATATAGAATAATCATATTTTTATAATTTACTGTAATATTTTGAATTTTAGTAAATAAACCTCAACGTCTCTATTTGTCACAAGTTTTGGTGCACTCGGAACAAGAAAAACAACAACTGAAACAATTGCGTAAAGAAGGAAAGAAAAATGCCAAACTATCGAAGAATAAAGATGAAGATGACGATGATGCTTATGAATTGAATCCAGCTTATTTAAGAGAAAAAAGGTTTTATATTGTTGATTTCGAAATGTTTACATTTATCTTAAATGATGGGAGATTTCTGTTTTAGAATATCATCATTAATTGCTCCCGCTAATAATGTAGTTACATTTCCAACCACAAGTCGCTTTTTGAAACAAAAAGTCAGTTCACAAAAAGTATTTTATCCAAACGTTTATGATTGTCAACAAGAAGCTAAACTTAATGCTGGTATATTGATATTTTCTCAATTAATATATTGTAATTTTCAACAAATATCTATTTTGCAATATTTTGAAATTTAGGTTTTATCAGTGGGAAAAAAATGATGCTGCCTGAAAACATCCAACGACACAACAATAATGTTTATGAAGAAGTAATCATACCATTGAGCGAACCAGCACCAATTGAAATAGGAAAAAATCTAATTTCTATCTCAACATTAGATGAGGTATATTGTCTGTTACATTATCAATTTCTTCGTTAACAAAACTTATCCAAATATATAATTTTTCAGATTGGACAAACTGCTTTTGAAGGCACTAAACAACTCAATCGCATACAATCTGTAGTTTTCCCCACGGCCTATAATACAAACGAAAATTTGCTTATTTGCGCCCCGACTGGTGCTGGTAAAACGAACGTAGCCATGTTAACAATTGTACATCAAATACGACAACATATCGAAAACAATGTCATTATGACTAATAAATTCAAAGTCGTTTATATTGCACCAATGAAAGCGTTAGCAGCCGAAATGACTGCTAACTTTAGTAAGCGTCTAAGTGGTCTCGGTATAGTTGTGAAAGAATTGACTGGTGATATGCAATTGACGAAAACTGAAATTCATCAGACACAAATGATTGTGACAACTCCTGAAAAGTGGGATGTCGTTACTCGTAAAGGAACAGGTAATATTTTGTAAATTAAACTGATTTTTTTGAAATATGAAATTGTTTAAATTCATATTGTTTTTTAGGTGATGTTGCTTTAACATCTCTGGTGCGTTTGTTGATAATTGATGAAGTACATTTACTTCACGGTGAAAGAGGACCTGTGATCGAATCTTTGGTTGCTAGAACTCTCCGTCAAGTTGAATCATCCCAAAATATGATTCGAATCGTTGGTTTATCTGCTACTTTACCGAATTATATTGACGTGGCCTTGTAATATTTTCAGATTATTATTTTTTCAAATCAGAGTTGGTGAGCTTTTGTACAAATTTATAAATTTGCAGATTTTTGCGAGTCAATCCGAATATTGGGTTGTTTTTTTTTGATTCTCGATTCCGACCTGTTCCTTTATCTCAAATTTTCATTGGGGTGAAAAATTCGAAACCATTACAACAGGTAATTTTTTATCAAAAAATATTTAAAAGTGATTTTTATGTTATTGATAAGAATTATTGATTTTTTAGATGTCAGATATGGATTCGGTATGTTATGAAAAAGCCGTGGAAATGGTACAAAAAGGACATCAAGTAATGGTTTTTGTACATGCTCGCAATGCCACAAATCGTACAGCCATGGTGCTAAGGGAAATGGCTCAGAATAAAGGTCAAATACAATTATTTGAACCTGAACACTCTGTAGGTTTAGAAAATGCAAAACGAGCTGTCATGAAAGGAAGAAACAAACAATTAGGTGAATTATTTCAATTTGGCTTTGCTTGCCATCATGCTGGAATGTTAAGGAGTGATAGGTAAAATAAAAATTATATATCCATTTGTCAATCTATCGAAATTCATCATATTTATTTTCACAGAAATTTGGTTGAAAAGTACTTTTCTGAAGGTTACATTAAAGTTCTTGTCTGTACCGCTACTCTTGCATGGGGAGTTAATTTGCCAGCCCATGCTGTTATAATTAGAGTAATTATAACTATAATGTATCAATTACTTTTAATTCTCATTATTTATCTTTTTTTCCATTTATCTATTAGGGTACTGAAATTTATGATTCGAAACATGGCTCCTTTGTGGATCTAGGCATATTAGATGTTTTGCAAATTTTTGGACGTGCTGGGAGACCACAATTTGATAACTCTGGCACTGGCATTATCATTACATCGCATGATAAACTTTCACATTATCTTTCATTGCTAACAAATCAGTTTCCAATTGAAAGTAATTTTATTGCTTGTTTGGCTGACAATCTCAATGCAGAAGTAATTATAATGTTCATATTTTTCTTCAATAAAACAACACTATCATTTTTATTGCTTTGTACAAATAATTTTAGGTGTGCTTAGGAACTATTACTAATATTGAAGAAGCTATCGAATGGTTGAGCTACACTTATTTATTTGTAAGAATGAAGAAAAATCCTTTGGTTAGTGAAAACAATCACAATTTAATAATTTAATTACATCAAATGATTACTAACGTTAAATAATTTCAGGTTTATGGACTTAATTATCAAGATTTTGCTGAGGATCCTACTTTAGAAAAGAAAAGAAAAGATTTGATTAAATC
Source organism: Hydropsyche betteni (assembly GCA_028571205.2). Lineage (NCBI taxonomy): Eukaryota > Metazoa > Arthropoda > Insecta > Trichoptera > Hydropsychidae > Hydropsyche > Hydropsyche betteni. The sequence goes on along the minus strand of JAOXNN020000039.1, from coordinate 1,891,225 downwards.
TTCTGCAATGGCTTTAGACAGAGCATGCATGATACGTTTCAGTGAAAGAACTGGTGATTTAAATATAACAGGTAATGTTCGCAATATGTTCAATAACATATTGAATCAAAAATATTTATATAATTTAAAAAATATGTATATTTTAGATCTTGGAAGAACGGCTAGTCATTTTTATATCAAATATGACACTGTTGAGGTATTTAATGAGATGATGAAACCAATAATGGGAGAATCTGATGTGTTGGCAATGATATCTCATGCACAAGAATTTCAACAATTAAAAGTAACATTTTCATGATTTAATTTTCATATTTTATCATATATTCTTAATAAATTTGTTAAATTTTAGGTAAGAGACGATGAGCTTACTGAACTAGATCAATTGTCTTCAGATAATTGTGAAGTGAATGTTGTTGGTGGAACTGAAAATCTTCATGGAAAAGTTAACATTTTAATTCAAACATATTTATCAAGAGGAAATGTCAAATCATTTTCGCTCATTTCAGATTTGTCTTATATTAGTCAGGTTATTAATTTAATTTTTTTAACGTAGAATATTTTATGCAATTAGTAAATTTTATATTTATATTAGAATGCTGTTCGGATAAGTCGTGCTCTGTTTGACATTGTTCTTCGGAAAAATAATCCGATGATGGCAGGAAGATTTCTCACACTGTCTAAAATGTTAGAACTTCAACAATGGGACTCGGAAAGTCCTCTGAGACAATTTCGTATATTAACATTTGGAATTATTGAAAAAATTGAAGCAAAGGAATTGTCTGTTTTTGATATAAGAGACATGGATACCAAAGAATTAGCCCAATTGATAAAAAATCCGAATATGGCAGGACAAGTCAAGAGATCTGCAGATGAATTTCCATTACTAGAGATGGAGGCTAGTTTACATCCAATAACAAGAACTATTTTGAAAATAAAACTACAGATTATTCCAAATTTCAGGTATGATTAATATTTTTGGATAATTGATAAATAACAAATATATTTAATTGTTTTTATTTTCAAGATGGAATGATAAAGTTCATGGAAAAACTGCAGAAGCCTTTTGGATTTGGGTTGAAGATCCCGAAAGCAATTTTATGTATCATTCAGAATATTTTCTGATCACTAGAAAACAGGTTTGTTCAGCATATACAACTGGCATTTTAAGATTTTATTTTTTAACTTTTAATATATTTTTTTAGGTTTATGCGCATGAAACTCAGGAGCTTGTAATCACAATCCCATTGACAGAACCATTGCCACCTCAATATTATATCAAGGCTACATCAGATAGGTAATAATTTTATTTTAAGAATATTTTACTTTCTAAGACAAAATTTTCAAAATAAAATATTGTTATGATAGGTGGTTAGGTTCCCAAACTTATTTGCCTTTAAGTTTTCAACATCTTATACTACCAGAAAGTCACCCTCCACATACAGGTATAATATAATTAAATTACTTATAAATTTTATGTTTAAAGTTTTTATTATTATTATAATTTTCAAATTAGATCTCTTGGAATTACAACCTCTCCCTGTAACAGCACTCAAAGATCCTGTTTTCGAAAATTTATATACTTTTACGCATTTCAATCCGATCCAAACACAAATCTTTCATTGTTTATACCACACCGATAACAATGTCTTACTCGGAGCACCTACTGGATCTGGCAAAACTATTGCTGCAGAAATTGCTATGTTTAGAGTTTTCAAACAATATCCAAAATGCAAGGTGCTGTTTTTATTCAACTTAAATTTTCTAATTGATTTTGTTATATTCAATTTTTGTAAATATATTAAATTCATTTCAGGTTGTTTATATAGCTCCTTTGAAAGCTCTCGTTAGAGAAAGAATAAACGATTGGAAAGTCAGGTTAGAGAGGCGAATCGGTAAAAAAGTTGTAGAATTAACAGGTGATGTTTCTCCCGATATTCGAGCTATTCAAGAATCTCATGTAATTGTAACCACTCCTGAAAAGTGGGATGGTATCAGCAGATCATGGCAGACCAGGAATTATGTAAAAGATGTTGCGTTAATAGTCATAGATGAAATTCATTTGCTTGGAGAAGATAGAGGGCCCGTTCTAGAAGTAATTGTTTCTAGAACTAATTTTATTGCATCACATACATCACGAACATTGAGAATAGTTGGATTATCTACAGCCTTAGCTAATGCTAAAGATTTGGCAAACTGGCTTGGTATTGGTGTTATGGGATTATATAATTTCAGACCGTCTGTGAGACCTGTCCCGCTAGAAGTTAGTCAATCATTATTTATATAGATCAACTTTATAAAAATATAATTATCTTTACATTGAATTTTTTTTTGGTAATAGGTTCATATTTCTGGACATGCTGGACGACATTATTGCCCTCGTATGCTTTCAATGAACAAACCCACTTTCCAAGCAATACGACAACACTCTCCTAATTCACCAGCTCTTGTTTTCGTATCCAGTAGAAGACAAACAAGGTGATTTTATTATTTGTATTAGTTAGATTTATTATTTATGTGATTCATAACTTCATAATTGATGTATATTTTACTTACAGATTAACAGCATTAGATTTAATAGCTTATCTTGCTGCTGAAGATAATCCAAAACAATTTTTACATATAAATGAAGAACAAATGGAGTTAATTCTATCGAATGTAAAAGAAGCTAATTTAAAACTTACACTTGCATTTGGAATCGGTATCCATCATGCCGGTCTTCAGGACAGAGATAGGAAGACTGTCGAAGAATTATTTGTGAATCAAAAAATACAAGTTTTGATATGTACTGCAACATTAGCTTGGGGAGTCAATTTTCCTGCCCATTTAGTTGTTATTAAAGGTACTGAATATTATGATGGAAAACAGAAACGATACGTAGATATGCCTATTACTGATGTTTTACAAATGATGGGACGAGCTGGTAGACCTCAAGTATATTTTTTGCTTTTATAATGAATTTAATTCTTATTTGTAAGAAAACTTATTCATTTGATTTTTTTTTAGTATGATAATCAAGGTGTTGCAGTTGTGTTAGTTCATGATGTCAAAAAGAATTTTTATAAAAAGTTTCTCTACGAACCATTCCCTGTTGAATCTAGTATATTAAATGTTCTTCCCGATCATATTAATGCTGAAATTGTCGCAGGTAAAATTAATGAAATAAACTTTGCTTTAAAAATAAATCAAATTGTATTTGTTACAAATATTAATCATTTTAGGAACTGTGCACACGAAACAAGACATTTTAGATTATTTGACTTGGACTTATTTCTTCAGAAGACTTTTGCAAAATCCGTCTTACTACAAATTAGAAACATTAGAGCCACAAGATATAAATAGATATTTATCGAATTTAGTACAAACTGCATTAGATACCTTAGCATCAGCATCTTGTATAGAATTTCAGGAGGTGAAATTGTCGATTCTTATTTTTTACAAATGTATAGTAGACATGACAAAATGTATTTTTTTCTTTCAGGATGGAAGAAGCATTTCCAGTACATGGATGGGCCGAATATCTTCTTATTATTATTTATCACATCAAACAATGAAACATTTTACAGACAAATTGAATTCCGAATTAGGAATCGAAGAAATGTTAAGAGTATTGAGCGATGCTCACGAATATAATGAATTGCCAGTTAGGTCCTTTTTAAAATTAATCGTCGATCTAAAAAGTGTTTCGCTTGGTCCTTGCGAGATATCCATGTAAATGTCGTCGCCCCCGTTTCGGTCTTTTCAATTTATTCGAAAACCCTCACGTATCAAGATATCACCGTGTAACTCAACGTCACGACTTTCTTTTCAAAGCTAATTGTTAAACTGGAAAGCCTTCTCTTTGGTCCTCGCGAGATATCCATTTCTATATAAATATTAGTATATAGGCCCGACGTCAATAACATCGGAATGTGTACGTGTTTATTTTAATGTCGATGCCAGTACCCGATTTGAATATTTAATTAATAAAGTCAAAATAGTTCATTTGTTATTATCATCGGACGTCATATAGGCAAAATCAGTAGTTAGTAGGTAATAAGCATCATATTCATCATCATCATTGTCGACCCTTTTTTGTGCCCACTGCAGGACTAGGTCTCCCCATCAAATATTGGGGATTTAGGCTATATACCTTATCCGAAAGCCAACCTCGTACTAAGTGTAATATATATTATATTATATATACATATATATTTTTAATATGGTGACATCTACATTATTTTTTTTAAAAATACGGCGCTTGCGTGCACTTTCACGTGGGGTGCAAAAATCACCGAACCGCGCAAAACGCTTTCGCAGAAAGAACACCCAGACCGTTCCGAAAGAGCATACGTATGTAAAAAAAAAAACATAAAATTGACATTGTGCGCCGTCGAAAAATCGGCGGTTCGTCGCATTCGGAAACACACGCAATGCAGTGATTTGGAAAATGAGGCTACACAAAACATAATCCGGCACTCTCGCACACACAAACGCCGATGGATTATTAGACGGAGAGGGACCTTAATTACATAACGACCACCCACCCGCCCGGGCGTCATCTCGGCCGTTTTCTGTCTCCGGCAAAAGTCCGGCCGTTTCGGAAGTGAAAAATCATAAAGACTCGGGCCGGCGAAAAGGAACAATCAGTCCCGGTGTAATTTATGGCCGTGTTTTTTCCTAGGCTCCCACTTTAAAGTTATTTATAGCGCGAACAAGACAGGAAATAATGCTTGAGTGAGCGCGTATCGATTCGATGGATGCGAGGAGGACGTCTTTTCGAAGATGAGGAACGGCTCTTTCCTATTCGAATTTGGATACGGTTTTTTTTTTTCGGAATTGAATTTAGCGCTCGAATACGACGGTTCGATTATGGTGGATTAAGCTGTAATAACGACTGCATAAACATGTTTCAATTTGGGAAGCGAACGTTCGCCGGAACCGTTTCCTTTTTTCATTGCGAATAACCAGAAATGGGATGATTGGGTATCAAAAAACGATTCACATCTTAGCTTCGCCCGTGGGAAATCAAACCGGAAACTTTTAGTTTTTATATCATAGTTGACAACGTACCTTTACACTATAAACCATCGTTTATATTTACCAATTTCGTTGGATAAATTCGAGCAAGAATAAAAAGAGGAAGTGGTAAAGTAATCAGAATACAAAAAAACCAAACGGAACGAACAATCGAAAAGATACAACAAACACGTTCATTATCAATCTCGAACACATCGTATACGAAACCATCGATTCGCGGTCGAATTTAACTCATACACGACTGATGTTTCGTGCTTTGCTGATGCAAGCAACAGGCGGTCGACAATGCAAGCTGACATCTCGACTAGGGTGAGCCATCTAGAAATAACATCACAGCAATAAACGTACTCCCCCTTCAGCCCGACAGACTCCACGGAAACCGCAACAATAAGAAACGAGAATAAAAGGAGACCTATTCGATTCTTATTAGACCGCAATATTCCATCCGAAGATAAACGAGCCGAAGTTTCAGAAGGACCGAACGGAAGAAGACGCACCGAAAATAGTCAAGAATAACCCCACCGAAGTACGATCTGAAATATTATGCTTTTTTTGTCACATGCAGTACGTGCGAGCATAAATTTAACTGCAAGCGGCGTCAATGGAACTGAACGTAACCGTGACTTCCTCCGGCTCCCATAAAAAGATCGTGTTCTTCCCGAAGTTTAATACTTGCACAGAATTTTAAACTCGATTCATTCACTGCGCGATTTGCATAAAAGCGATATAAACTCTAATAAAAGTGGAAAAGTGAATTTACACAAACGATCCCACCCGTATGATGTGTGAATTAATTCCGAGCGGCAATTAAAAACGTCTTAGCCTTTTCGGCTCTAATCGAGTTGATTATAACGCGCGCATATATTAAATTCTCGGATCGAAGCCATTTGTACCATTTACGATAATGTTTTTACCGTTGTTGAGGTCGTTAAACCGTCTCGCAATTAAGTTGTGTGCCACTCTTTCTCGCCTTTATTCCGCGCTGGACTTTTGCACAATCATCGTCCCGAAACCCACACGTCACGATACGAGTCTTCCTCGTGTCCGAAACAAACAAAGTCGGAATACGAGCACAAGTTCGGATTGTTCAATTGCAAGTCGATTGAATTGAAACCGAAATCAATGAAGACAATCGCCGGCGTTCAAATGTGCATTATCTAACTTGCACAGCTAGCTCGGCGCGGCGAAAGGACGTGAAAACCTTGAAATGGAACGGCAGTGTTAAGGGTTACGATACTTAACACTTTACCGACCGCAGACGCTAACTTCGCGTCCTCCGATTCTTTTGCATAAACAACCGCGGACGTGAACGTCGCGTCCTCGAATACATCCGACTTTGCTCGTCAATATACGATTACGCTTCGTTTATACTTCGATATTTCGACAAAAGATGGCAGGATAAATGAATGAAAAATTAATTAATGATAAAATATATTCATATTTTTTTATTTTCAAGAGATAGCGATCATTTTAAAACTTCGTATTATTTTTTTGATATTAGCTTTTGTAAAATGATCTGATCCATGTTTTTATTTAGCGTAACTTATTAAACCTAAGATAAAATGAATTTCAGTACTGTCGGTGGTTTTCAACATTTTTTTAAATATTATTTTCTATATAATTATTTGTATGTATTTCTTGAATAAATTAATTGAAAAAACGTACGTTTGAATACATTCGTATTGAATAATTTCTGAAAGTTTTGTGAAAATTTATAAATAAAAAAAAAATTATGACTATTTTAGTACAGGTTGCGCTGAAAAATGCAATTTTGCGCAAAAACTTGTGATCTTCGGCGTAAGTCTACCAGTTTCAATAGCCGGTCGGTAAAGTGTTAAAATATGACATTGTTTCACATCGTATCTATTAAATCTATTATACAACAGCAAAATCGGTGCCATATTATCGCAGCATTGACTGAACGACCGCAATATTCCGATTTTCCGTACAAAAACAACCACACACAACAAACGACTCGGAATAAAAACGGAAACAATAACGTCATCGGATTCACGACCGATCGACATTCGATCGCACAAATCACTCCTCGCACACAGCACAGATGCCAATAGGCGAATACGTAACGCGACACTAAAGCTGTGGCGCGTGTCGATTATGAAATTTCACTTGTATGTGCACAACTGCGTTTCTGCGAACGCAGGAAAAACTGGAAACGATCGAATAAATTCCGTTTTCCAACGTTGTCGGCTATCAACAATGGACAACCCGGAAGATTGTATCCGTCGGTCAATCTTGCGGTCCACTCCCACACGAAACGATCGTTCGAAGCATCTTTTTCTCGGGTATTCAATGAATTTTTTTTATAGACTCAATAGGCTTCAATGAAAACCGGTATGCTAAATTTTGGCGATCGCGCTCGATTCGGCCTATAATTTACCGAGAAGTATGAACGTTTCGGGGATCGATCGATTTCGTAGATCGAATTAATTGCTTCGGTTAACTGAGTTCAATCGAATCGACCAGATATTTAAAGAAACCGTTTAAACAATCGAAATTTCGTCAGAGAACTGGGAAAAATTCGCAGATTACACAGAGATAATCGGATAATACAAAACGTCGGTTCGCCTTGACACGGATCGGACGAAAATCGAAACTACACTCGTGAATTGTGTTGTCATCGCGCACACACAATACAGAAGCCGAGTGGATTTGCGAAAAAAGCACGTCAAATAAACAGACGTTCGTTCGGAGAGTCCTCGTTATTAGCGTCGACGTAGCGAATCGATTCCCACGAATCGCCTAATTGATTAGGGAATCGTGTTTAATCACACGAACACAAACCGTAAGTTTATCGTTGGCAAACCGCAAAAAGCCTCAATCGTGAATCTTGCACGTGACCTCCGTATTTTGCCGAAACAGTTTAGTATTCATATGATATTTCGAGCATTTCGATGTTGATTTATCTTTAATACTTCAAAGCGTTCTGCTATATATGTTTACATTTGAACATTTTAAAATAGATGATGTCAGTTGGCGGTGCGGTTTTGATGTAGATATACTATTCACATAGATTTTAGAAGTTAAGCGACATTTACACAGTTCAATACATGAAATGATAATTTTCGATGTTGAAATTATTGTTCTGTATATGCCGCAGTTCGAGTGTTTACTTTTGTTTGTTTATGCCCATACTAGTTTGGGTATACCCAAACTATCGATTTTAGTTTGAATGTTAACTGTCAAATTTTATCTACATATAATTGCGTCTAAACTAAAAACAAACGTCATAAGTATCATGCTTGGGTTAGCGTTTTAGCTTGAGTTGTGAAAACGAGTTCAAAACAAACTCTCGAAGTTCAAACTGATACGACGGGTAGACACTACGCGTATTTCTTGATCATTAGTTGACATACCAATTTCCACCTTATTGATATTTAGCATGAAAGCGTAATCTGAGTGCAAACACCTTAAATTGTCGTACCACACTAACAATTGGACTAGAACGTTTAGAAGGTGAATAAACAGACTAGTTTGTTCGTGCACAAACGAAGCGGACACTCAAACTGTAACATATATAAATCAATTTTTATAAAGAAAATATGATTACATATATAATTAAATGGATGAATGCAGTAGTGGCTCGTGAAAATTTGTAGTGGAGGGGCTGTAGCAATGAAAATGAAAATAGTTCGTATGTTCTCATGTACAAAATACAGTAAGCCCCCCTATAACATCGAGATAGGTTCGACGTTATAGGGGAGAATTTAGGGAAATCAATAAATGAAACATTTTCATTTTTATTTTTACGTGTTAATTGTTTTTTTCATATAAATTTGAAACAATTTTTTTTAAATGCATTTGAAAAAAAATGATGTTATACGGGGGACGCCGCAAAGGTTATAGGGGGATTACTATACAAAAACGTCATCATCAATACATACAAGAATCAAAATATGTATTGCATTTATACGTCTGTACAAAACGAATATAGGAATTAAAAAAAAAAAACATACTTTATACCGGGAGAGCTGCAGCCCCGCAGCCCTTTAGTACGACCCGCCACTTTTTGAATGAATATTATTAGAAGATTACGATTGAACAACAAATCAACTTTTTTATACGCAAACTAAATTGACACAAATTCAGCCTTCACCGCACGTCAACGAAACGACCGAAATCGCCACAGAGACAAATAGAAAGTCTTTCCTCGCATGTTCATTAGAAGACGACGATACCGTATGGATTACAGAATGCGTGATATAACAGACATACACACGCGTCGCTGCGGTTACGTAGCACAAGACAGCCAGCAAGAGTGCGGGTGTATGCGGGTTGTTATAATAATAAGCAATATGGGGCACGGGGATGCAAGGCACGTACCGTCGGGGGTGTGTTAACCCCTATCAGACCGAATCCAATATCTGCCTAGGATCCGCCGCTTTATTGCCCGAATATTTCGCATAATATTGTAATGCCGTTCGCGAAGAATACGCCGCAGCCTTAAATATTTATTCAACTATATTTGAAGTTTTGCGCAATGAGATAAAGCCTTATTGATGTCGATTCGGGCGTTCGGGAGGATGGTCTGTGTGTGGTCGTTCGTATCTTTCGTCGCAGTTTAATTAATTACATTCATACAAACGTTGTTTGTATCGTATAAATATTGTATCGATAAAAAATTAAGGATATACGAATTCGTGAGTGGATCGAATACACATTAGATTGTACGACGCTATCAAAACAAACAAATATTATTGACATTGTATTTTTCGGCTCGAATGGTATGTAATGATACGTCGATAGGAAATGCATTTTGGTTACGTTCCATTTTTGAACAAAATTGCAAAAAAATTGTATCAAACTATAAAAAATGAAACAGGATGGACGATTAATTGAATAACGTTTCGAGGTCGTCAAATTTCGCAAACGAATTTATCCAATATTCGAAGACTGCAGATCGTCGATACGAAAAGTGAAATCAAAACCGTTTATCTCTAAAAAGCCTATCGAGATTAGGACACAATAAAGCGTACACGTTTTGCGCAAAGACACCGACGCGCAAAACGCGATTATAAACAAATAGAATTTTGAATGAAAAGCGTCCGAGCAACGAAAACCAGTCGAAGTTTTTCCGCGGCTAGTGCGGAATTTTCCCGCTAGGTGACGGCGGCGTCGCCGCGAGGCTTCCGATTCAAAAAATGAAAATCCAGACATGTGCGGCCGGCCGGGACGCGGCCCCCGAAAGGCGTTTTCGGGCGCCTCCTCGGGACGAAACGGCAGCGGGAGGACGCGGGACGGCGTCCCGGGACCCCGACGCCGGTTTGACAGGCGGCCGCCGACCGTCGCGATGACAGCGGGCTTTGACCGGCGCGTGCCGATCGATTTTCGAGATCCCCGGAAAGGAGATCGACTGACCTGCGAGAGGCTGTCCTGGATCTGTCGCTGCAGCGAGTCGCGCTGCTTCTCGACCTGCTTGAGGCGGGCGTCGGCGTCGGCGAGGCGATCCTGCGTGTCCCGCAGGCTCTCGACGAGCTTGTCGCGCTCGTCCAGCATGGACACCATCAGCTGCTCGAGGTCGGCGTTGTCGGCCGACAGCTGGCTGGAGCGCTGGCTGACGGCGTCCTCGGAGATGGTGGGCATCACGTCGCACATCATGTTCCACATGGCAGCGCCCGCGCGCGCCCCCCCGCCCCGCCGGCGACGCGCGCCGCACCCCCGCCGCACGCACGCACGCCCAACGCCCGACCGCGGCACGAGGCACGACGACACTCCCGCGACCCGCGCCCGTCTGCTCGCCCCGCCACACCCGCGCCCACCGCACCGTGCGCGTCTCCGGGTGAGCGCGCTCTGCAACGCGTTGCCATGTTCGATGTTTTATCTCGTCGTTTGTTGTGACGAGACGAGTAAATAGGCCCGTGGATTCGTTAAACGATAAAGTGGGAAAACCGGATTGTGTGAACCCGAAATTCGTACCCGATTTGAATATTTAATTAATAAAATCAAAATTTTTCATTTGTTATTGTCGCTAGACGTCATATAGGCAGTCAGTAGTTAGTAGGTAATAAGCATCATTTTATAGACGATAACTGTATACGCATAAAGACCATAGTCACGAGCGTCATCGAACAGACACACACACACACACACACCCTCACACACAGATATCCGCTATTATATATATAGGGGATAGTATATAGGCCCGATGTTAATAACATCGGCTGCGAATTGATAATCATAATATTACGTAATAAAATAAAAATTGAATATATCTATGCAAAATTATTTTAAAACCGTGCCGTTGCGTGATGTAATAAACAAAAATTGAATATGTATATGCAAACATACTTTATAGCCGTGCCCTTGCGAAATGTCTCTAGAACACAAGATTATATAGGATAAGATTATAGCCGTTATTATAATGATCATAAAGACTAAATTTGGAGCATAGGAATTTGTAGATATAATATATAAATTTTAGGTACGAAATTTAAATTTAAAGATAGGTATTTAATTTATTCGAATACAGTCATGTCATCTTCTTAACAGGCCGTTACAACCACAGTAAACCCCCTATAACGTTCCCCCCTATCACGTTTACGCCATCTCCCCTTTAACATCATTAAAAAATATATATGTTTTTTTAATTTTCTTCAAATACATTTAAAAGAGCCAATTAACACATAAAAATGTCCAAAAAAAAATAGAAAAATGAAAATGTTTCATTTATTGATTTTCTCCCCTAAAACCGTCGAACCTATTTCGATGTTAGAGGGAGTTTTACTGTATTTGACGAACAATATTAAAAAGAATAAATACGCACACTTTTACGAAATTAATAAAAAAAATTCCGATCAGATTCTGACAAAACAAAAATTCTGATAAGTATTGGAATTATTTTATTTTGAAATATTATCGTCGAGAATAAATTTCAAAAGCGATTTCAGCCGCACGATAGAACGCTTTATTTTACAAAAAAATTATTTCAAAATATGCAGAGCGTCGAAGCGCGTTTCGACCAAGTTTTGAAACTTCGACTCCAGCTTTATCTGTCAGATTGCCGGATGACGTTTCGCACGTCTCCGCGATCGGACGATCAGCATGATCGTAAAATAGCTCCGTTTCAGTTTTATATTATTTTATTTTCCCTCCTCCGATGCCAAATGTGAAATCGAAAGCGACCTCTTCTTGTTTATCAGGTGAATAGATGTTCCGTTGTGCAATTTCGATTACCGTTTCGATGCGTGTTTGCGATCGATGTAAGTTTTCTGAATTTCAGACTTTACCATAAATGACTACGCGAACGCAGCGGTTGCTCGTTCGCAGAGGAAAAAAAACTCCCAACTGATGACTCCCTTTAGAGACGATTTGAACTGGGACGACAACGTAGATGACGATATAGATCTAGTAGAACAAGAAGACGAAGATGGCACCACGATTATTGTTGCGCAAAAAATCTGTAGAAATTCTCCGTATACGAATATTACCGTGAATTATAAAGAGTCAGACGGAAATGTCTATCCCCACGACATTTGGTTTCTCATATCTAAATTTATCGCTCCGGAAGATGTTGGTAGATTTGCGAGAATATGTCGAGCCACCCTGGACGTCACCCGCTCTGCCGAATTTTGGTTCCATCTGTATAAAAGATATTATAAGCCGCACGATTGTATGCCTTCGAGACTACAGCCGGAGCAAATGAAAATACGTTATGGCTTACGCAGCTGTGTTATAAGAAGTTTATTTTACACTTATCCTCTATTTAAGGTTCAGAGTAACAGTCATGACTTTCACAATTTTTACACTCCGAAAGATTTGCTGAAAAGAAAATGTCTTTCTGTGTGGTTTGAAAAATCTAGAGGAATGTGGATATTTTATTTCAAATTAAAATTAATAGACAGATCTTTATATTTTACTAGAGGTACTGAGAGTTTGAGAAAAAACATATTTGATATGTTAGACGACATAACAGCTAATATGGAATTGAATTGTAAAATTTTAAAGGTTATTTATTTACATTTTTTATCATTGTTAATACAGTTTTTATCATGGAAGTTTTTTATATTACTAAAATTGCAGGTTCATTGTGGAAGTTTTTCTGATGCACCTCCCGTGATGGGTACAGTTTTGTGTACTCTTTACACAAAAGTGGCTCCCAATATGCAACATAATCGACTTCATTTAGGCTTCAGTCAAAGTGTAAAGGACGAAAAAGGACCATCCGATTTCACAGTTATTTTAAATAATGTTTATAAAATGGAAGTACTAAATTGGTGGAATACTGATTATCCCCACTCAAAAGAATTATTGCCATGTTCTATTATTCAGAACAGCAGCAATTCTATGAATATATCGATGTCCTAAAAATGCATATTCTAGTTCATTTTATGTCTGTGATTTAAATGTTTTCAAATTGTACAGTGTTTGAATTGTATTAAACATAAACATTTTATTGTCTACTTTTAAGTCTGAAATACATTTTCAAAATATTTTTCATCATGCATTTTCATTAGATTTGTATGACAAGGTTTTCCCGATTTTTTTAAAATAAAATTTCAGTCTAGATTAAAATAACAATGTTGATTCGTATTATCTGAAAAAAATACTGATAGCGATTAATTCAAATGAAATGACAGAAAATATGGTATTTTTGTAATTATATAGTGATGGCGAAATTTTTCGATTTTAGAAGAAATAATTTTCAATTAAAAAAAATGGTAATGCTAATATTAAGCTCCCTTTTGAGTAATGAAAATTACTGAAATATTTTAGTTCAGGGAAAATGCGGAGCATATAAATGGTTACTCAGATGTAATAAAAATTCAGATGTGTTCAGTTAATGGTCAAAAATATGGAGGTTACGATAAACGTCAGGTACGTGTCAAATTGAGTACATACGTCAGTGCCGACATAAACATGTGGGATTTTCTGTTGGAGCCGCGTTTGTAAGATACATTTTTCATATTACGTTTTTTTATATAATTATACGTTAAAATTATTTAATTTCAAACGTCTTATCGGAATAATTATTTGTTTTATTTTTTTTTATGTACCTTTAAACTCACAGAATTTTGTCTAATATCAATTTATTCTTCGAAATCATAAAGATCTTAAACATTTTATTAAAAATTTCCTAATAAAATTTAAAAATATATATATATTTTTTTATCCTACAAATATTAGTTAAATATATAATAAATTGTGCAATCTTTTTTTTTAATTTCAGCTTACTTTTAGTTTTACCCTTCAGTTTAATTATGTTCACTTTGGTTACCATAATGCTGATACCTTTGTTCCTTCTGTTCGCAATATGGGCTATGAGAGTTAAAGAAAAAAAGCGCCAGCGTCGCTTGAAATCAGGAATAACTATTGGCCTTTTTCATCCATATTGTAACGCTGGTGGAGGTGGAGAACGAGTTTTGTGGGTGGCTATAAATGCAATTTTAACAAGGTATATTATAGAGTATTCATTCTGAAAGTAATTAGATTAGATTTGATACTGATTTTTTTCATTAGATATCCTGGAGCTAAAGTTTATGTATATACTGGAGATGTTGGGGCCACCCCTACAGAAATTTGTAATAAAGCGCAAAGCATATTTAATATTAAAGTGGATGTAAAAAGAGTTAATTTTGTTTATCTCACAATGAGAGGATTCGTCGAAGCTAAAAAATATCCTTATTTTACACTTTTATTTCAAAGTTTAGGATCAATATTATTAGGTTTTGAAGGTTTATGGAAGTTGAATCCTGGTAAACAAACAAATATATTTGTAGAAGAAGCTTATGATGAAAATTTATAATTGATTTTTTTTTTTAGATATTTTTATAGATACAATGGGATATGCTTTTACTCTACCAATTTTCAAACATATGGGTCATTGTAAAACTGCTACTTATACTCATTACCCTATTATAACTGAAGATATGATGAGGAGGGTTTCATTACGAGTCTCATCACACAACAATGCCAGTTTAATAGCCAGAAATCCAATTTATACTTACCTTAAATTGATTTACTATCAGATGTTCGGTTGGGTTAGTACAACTTGAAATAATACCTCTTTATAACAATAGCCAATTTTTTTTGTTTTTCCTAACAAATTTACCAACACTATTAAATTGCCATTCAAACTCAAACTCACTATATAGATTTGCCTTTAATATTTCTCGGTTCATTTTTTGATTAAAAATGAATTATGTTGCAAAACATGATTTTTCCGATACTCAATTGATTTAATCACTAATTTTTGGTATTATAAAAGAATATGTAAAATAAATATTTATTTTTAGTTCTATGGTATTGTTGGACGTAGTGCTGACATAGTGATGGTAAACGGAACGTGGACAGAAGAGCATATTAATAGAATATGGAAAGTTCCATTAAATACTCATAGAGTATATCCTCCTTGTGAAGTAAGTTATTTTATAATCTCAAAAATAAATTTGACTTCAGGATTTCAAAACTCATTCTTAACACTAACTTAAGGTTGGGCTATTGAAAACACTTCGATTTCTTGTTGCTGATAATGGACCTATCAATATTTTATCGGTTGGTCAGTTCAGGCCTGAAAAAGATCATCCTTTAATGCTTCAAGCTATGTACGAATTGAGAACATTGTTGACGAAAAATGAAGAACTATGGAATCGAGTAAATAATTACATAAAATACATACTCTTTTAATTATTTTTATATTTCTAATTAACTCTTATATCTTTTATATTAAATTTTTTTAGGTGAAATTGATTTTTGTTGGATCATGTCGACATGAAGAAGATCAAGAGAGAGTACAAAATCTTAAAGATCTTGCAAAACATTTGTCTTTGGAAGACACGGTGCAGTTCAAAGTAAACGTTTCATATGGAGAACTTTTGAATACTTATCAGCATGCTACAATGGGACTTCATGCCATGTGGAATGAACATTTTGGGATTGGTATTTATTTTCAATGTTACTAATTTTATTATGAATTGCAAATATTTTTATGTCGATAGTAATTCAAAATTTTATTAATAGGTGTAGTAGAATGTATGGCTGCTGGTTTGATAATGATAGCACATCGTTCGGGAGGTCCTTTAGCTGATATAATTGAAACTTCAGAAGGTAGTCGTACAGGATTTTTAGCATCAACACCTGAGGAATATGCAAGATGTATTTTGGAAGTATTGGCGCTTACTGAAGATCAAAAACAAGTTATTCGAGATGCAGCTAGGTAAATAGTCAACTAATTGCAAGTTGTTTGATATTCTTTTTCCTTATGTGTATTTTTTTTTTTACAGAGCTTCTGTTGATAGATTTTCACAAAAAGAATTTGAAAAAGGTTTTCTCAGAGCAATAGATCCTCTTATGAATTTTAATTGAATGACAAAAACATGTGATATGTCCACTTCGAAAACATTTCTAAATGAAAAAGTAAAAATGACATCTATATGTACTGATGATGCTTTTTCTTATTTTAGACAAACTTAAAAAATCCAGCGTATATTTAATTGTTATTAATGTATTAACAGTGATCTTGATTATTACTGTGATATATTTTTTCATATATGTGCAGCTAATTCTAATTTTACACAGTTGATGTATTTTAACGAATGCAATATAAAATATAAAAATGGATTGGGTAAAAATACTGTGTAAAAAAAAATTAGTTTGTTTATATTGTTTTTGTTTGACATAGATTTTGCATTTGTACTGTAAAAATCAATCAACAATAAGAATGAATTAGAATATTAGTTACTAAGTCATAATTATACGTATTTATGACACAATTAATTTGATATGTATGTTTAATGATTAGTATTTAAGCACATGTAATATAATTTGTAAATTGTGTTTTTTTAGAAACCAAATTTAACTGTAAGCATTTTAAAATAGTTGTTATATAAAATAAAAGGCTAAATAATTAATTTGCATCGAATGGAATATCATTGTTTTATTCAAAATATCGATTAATATTTCCATGTTATTTTTACAACCAGAATTTTTTAGTTATCATTGTAGTAATAATATTTGATACATTATATGTACATAAAACATTTAAGCGAATGTTTATAAACTCAAATTGAAATAATAACAATAATTTAAATCATATGAAAGAAGATTAAATGCGATTTGATCCAACTCTATCTCGGGGTATTAATCTTAACTCTGACCCATGCTTCAAGAATATATTTCCTAAAAAATAAAAAAACATGTTTAGAAACTGTTTTTACAAGCAATTTTTCAAATTTATTGAAAACTCACCAGCGGTTTGTTGCGGGTTTATACCAATTCCATCATCTGTGATGATTGCACTAGTTGCGGGAGGTACTTTAAATTCTTCAGCAGCAAATTTTAGAACTGCTGTAAATGGTGTTGCTTCAGGAACACTTAATCTAATTGAAAAAAATATACAATATATAAATATTTCGTTTATGAAATTATCAGAAAAGATTCCAAAGTATTTTGAATTGACAGAAAATAATGAGAATAATAAAACAGAATAAAAAATTATAATGAATTTGAAAAATAATTTATTAATTACAGGAACAAATCTACATTAGAGTCATATATTTCTTTGTCCATTTCAGGATCATTGGTGTCAGTAGATATAAAAGTATTCCAACATTGCCCTTTTGTGAAAATTTTCAATGATTCAATTAAAACTGGATTACTTTCAAGGCAACTGACAAATTCAGTTACATTTTCACAAGATATATCATGGTATAAAAAATCGTCCTTTGTAGAACTCAAATCGCATACAGCATTCTTACGTAAATAATCGGCAAAATACATTAGAAATAAAATTATCTCATCAAATATGTATTTACTTTTTAAAAATACATTGATCAAAAGTTTCTTATCCATATCACATATAATTGAACTCCATAACAGAACATTTGAACTATCGCGAACGCCTATCTTTTCAACAACACATTTACTGATGATTTCAATAATTTCACCATATTCAGTATTATTTTCTAAAATAATCATGAAAAACAGTGTCATATTATTAGATATATTATCGATAAACATGGGTTCTAAAATTTTTTGTATTAAATGAGTTTGTTCTTTCAGATCGAAAAGAAATAATTCTTTTTTAATTTTTAAGATATCGTGAGAATCATTTTTTTTATCATATATATAATTTTCAATAATACTTTGAGATTGAGACTGTAAAATTATGTCTTTTAAAATTGATTTCATTCTGCATTCCCCGCAGTTTTTCGAATAAATCATAAAAGTGAAATTTGTAATATCGTCATTCACATCGCTCACTAAAACTTTTTCGAATACTTTATCGCTTGCTTTAAAAAATAAGTCTTGTTTCAATAAAACTATTTTGTTTTGTTTTTCATTATAGTATTTCGACAGTAAAGAAATAAACTTTTCACTTTCACTACAATCGTTAATTTTCTTGAAACTATTCTCAACGAAAGAACTCAATTTAAACGCCCTCGAAATTTCTTCACAGTTTGTATTCTTGTTCGGCCAATTGAAGTTTTCGCAAAGCTCGATATAATCATAAAAAACATTTAAAATGTTTTTGACACCGTCTAAATCAACTGCAGAATTCGAAAGTTCACGATTCATGATTGCAGTTTTATTTTATTTATCAACTAAAAAAATAATAATACTTTTACTGTTGCCGTCAGAGTAAATCAATTGAACTACTTATATTTAACGACTTACAATTTGCAATAAAATTACACAAACTTACACTTTAAATGGTAATTTTGGATCTGATGTCAGGGTGATTTTGAAAGTTACTTTCGACCTGTAATCAATTGAATTCGATCTATAATAGAATTTAAGATTCAGAAATCGTTCAAAATTGATATTAAACTCACGCCATTATTTAAAAACGATATTCGAAGAGGAATTCACCAAAAAAGTTAGAACAATATGTGACCGACTGCACAAATGTCAACTGACAGCGAGTAGCTACGTTATGACGTTACATCAAGTGCTGCCATTAGAAGAAACATGACATATTAATTTTCGAAAATTTATTAAAATATAAACGTAAGGTTGACTTTTGTGAGACAATAAACGCGTTTTGAAAACCTCTGTCATCCTAAATTTACTAATGCTTTCCTGAAAGTAAAGCATTGCTATAGTAAAGAATCAATATAGTAAATAGTAAAGAGTCCGTATAGTACCTACGAGGCAACGTTGACAAATTTAATTCTTTTTGTTGAGCAAGTATTTTACGTTCATGCATTCGCTTATTTGTAGCAGTTACCGATAAGTCAAAGTATAGGTAAAAGTTGCTTACCGCCCATGAGCGTCGCTTACCGCCCACGAGCGTCGTTCACCGCTTGAGTGGACCAACTTCTCAAGCGGCGAAACGCGTTCATACACGTACATGCACCTACACATACAGAGATTAGCATGCCTAGTTTTAAAGTTGGCGCCCGGCATTACGTTTATACACGTACATGCACCTATACTCATTCGCACTTTGACAGTTGGTCGTACGAAACTTTTTGTTCAGGCATCAAAACAGTATCATTAGATTATTCATTTGTAATATTGCATCACTCACATGTTGGTTCATTTTATGATAGAAGGAAGTCTTGACAATCGGTCGAAAAGCGCGAGCGCTTGATACAAAGAGATCATGAAACTTTTTGTTCATGTATGGGAGCAGTATCATTAGAGTATTCAACACCACGATCAATTCATCAACATAAAACACAATTTCATTCATTAGGTAAGTTAGGTTGAGTTGGGTTATATTTCGTATAGAAATAATTGATTCACGTTTAACGCCAAAATTTAGATGCGAATATGTGCGTGAATGCAGGGTACCAACTTAAAACTTATTACTGGATTTGTATATGTATGCGTTTCACAGCTTGAGAGGTTGGTACACTGATGGGGGGGTATGCGACTTTTACCCCCGACTTATCCAAAAACTCCAAAAAAAATTTTCCAAATAAAACAACAATTTTCAAGAATATTTAAATATTCGAATATTTTTTTGCTGAACCGAAATAAACTGATATTTTTTCCGGTTCAGGGTTCTAGTATCGTTCGGGCGAACATCTAGTCACAAAAAGTCCAATACATATTTTGATTCACATTGGTGGACGTGAATTTAGCGTTTGAAGTCTTCCAGTGTTTGATGTATTGTCAGTTGTCAAAGTCGTTAGCAAATTCGTGTTCCAGGTGATCCTACAGGGGATCTATGAACCCTAGCGTAGGCGCGTCGGGGGTCGGGGGAGGAGCGCCCGGGGCGAGTCAACTGACGGCTTCCGTAAACACAGTCGTGGCGGGAAATATAGGGGGCGCCGGCAGTGGTGCGGGGGGCGTAAGCGCCTCTGGGGCCATCACCGCGATGGGAGACCCCGTCGTTGCTTTGACGGCCGCCTCTCCCAATTTGGACGCTCCAGTTCATTCTCACAGTAAGTTGTCTATATGTCACAGTTCAAGTGTTCACTTTTGTTTATTTATACCCATACTAGTATGGGTATACCCAAACTATCGATTTT
>JAOXNN020000039.1:1814136-1870675 GCA_028571205.2 Hydropsyche betteni | reverse complement strand
CCAGCTGGCTGATTTCAATGCCCAGACCATTTCTAGTTTCCTTTTCAACTAAAACGAAAGAGAGAGGGGTTAAAAAAATTATAGATCTAAACAAGCAAGCCTATATAAATATGATATACTAATTACAAAAATATTTACAACCGTTTATTAATTAGAACACGATTAAGTATTGTAGTAAGTCTGCTAGAGACTAAAATGCTGCTGAAAAGTAAGGAAGCATAATAAAATTCTGTGATTTATAATACCAGAAAATCAGTTTATAGATATTGATAAGTAGGCAGTTAATAATATTAAATGTTAAGTATTCCTCTTCAGCTCAGAAACCAAAAAAGGGCCTGTAAAACAAGAAAAAAAGTTTATTAATTAATAATTATACACCAAGAAAAGGCAGGAATTCCATAAAATTAAAAGCTTTAACATTCAATAAATTATAACTTGATAATTCGCGCGATAAATATTGTTATATATAATTAATTGCTATAAATAGAATAAAAAAAATTCAACAATAATAGTATATCCAGAACTAAAACCCAAAAACTTGTTATTGAGAAGTATTTTTGGAAATATGCTTTTCAATCAAAGGGTAAGCATAAAAAAAGAGGATAAGCAAACAATTTGGGAAATAATGATTTTGAAAGCGGAAACATTCTCTGGAGTAAAACTTAGTGAACATATCAAAATATCTCTATATCTGAAACAAATTTTATTTTCTCAAATATTATTTTGCTTATTCTGTTAAAAGGAAATTCAAAAAATAACTTGAACAAAAATAGCAGACAAGATAGAAATATAATAAATACAATGTTATTGTGATAAGCGCTATTGATACGGTTCGGCTGTTTCTAGAGTAAAAGGTATTCAGAAATGATGCTGCTGTAATATTTGAAAAAAATTGAAGCTATTAAGAGATTATTCAAACCTGTCATTAAGTAAAAAGCAGGGTAATATTAAAATACTTTATTAAGTTAATTATTGAGTAACTGTTTATTAAGGGGGCGTTTTTGGCTTAGAGAACAATTATAAGTAGTTTTTATTCAAATCATATTTAATGAATATTAAAAATATTTATTTTTCTTCACCGGATAAAAAAATATAAGTTAAAATGAAAAAAAGAACAAAGGTTGAGATAACCTAGAATATAAAAATTAAGGTAAAAAAAGGAAAAGGATGATGGCACATAAAGATAAATAGAATAATTATTTATAAGGTCTCTGGATTACATAACTAGATTATTTAGTATGCCAGTTTTTGAAATGTTACCCGAAACCAAAATATTAGTTAGAGTCTATCAGATCACATTAATAAATAAGTGGGCCGAGTCATTTCCAAAGTAAAAAATATTTCTATTCATTAATTTAGAAAAGGATTTATATAAAGCATTTGTTCTAATAATTGTATGGAGAATAAACGTTTAATAAAGTATTCTTTGAAAAATATGAATAAGGTACTTTCTAAAATTAGATTTTAAATGATTATTTATGATAAAAAAAAGGCGAATTAAGCAAAATTTATTTGAAATCAAGATGTGGGTTTTTAAAAGTCAGTAAAGATATACAATGTTTTAAGTAAATGATTATTAACAGATTTTAAAGACATGTGAAAAGTTTTGAAATAAATAAAACTCATTTTTTAATTTAATTTATAAAATAGCAAGGGAGATATTATACTATGCAAAGAATTGGACATTTAAATTTAAATATACTCTTTTGGGTTAAACGGAAATGAAGAGTATTAGAATGGTTCTATTAAATTAATATCTAATAGTATGGCAACAAGGATTTGCTTTTTAATGTATGATCTTTTATCAGTTGCTTTGATACCATAATAGTTCTGTTAAAGCGGCCTAAATTAAGCATAAAATAATTCTGAAATAACAGTAGAGCTAAAAATGGATTATGTTTGAACAAATTGGAAACTCAAAATATACCATTATTAATAACGTATAAAAAAAAGAGTATTGAGCGATGCTCACGAATATAATGAATTGCCAGTTAGACATAATGAAGATATTATGAATGGGTGATTATTTACAACAATTTTTTTTGTTTTTGCGATAAAAATATTTTATATTCTTGTATTATTTTCAGAGAGCTTTCTCAAGCATGTAAATTTAATGTCGATCCATTGACATTGGATTCATCGCATACCAAGACATTCCTTCTATTCCAAGCTCATTTTTCACATCTTCACTTACCTTGTACAGACTATTTGACCGATTTAAAATCTGTCTTGGATCAAGCAATAAGAATTTTACAAGTAAGTAAACAAAAATTGCTAGAAACATTTTTTCTTTTTCTCTCATCTTATTAATTTATTTTAGGCAACGATAGATGCTTGTGCTGAACAAGGTTGGTTAGTTTCGACGTTGCGTGCTCAGCAAATTATGCAAATGGTTATACAAGCTTGCTGGATCGAAGAATCGCCATTACTTACTCTTCCTCATATTGAACCACACCACCTGTATCTTTTTAGTTTAATGTCTAAAGCCTTAAAAAAACCGTGTACTTTCCCTGCTGGTTTAAAAGCAGCATGTTATAATAGTTATGAAACCCTAGCTGTTCATCTTAGAAAAGAATTTGACGATAATGAAATAGAACAAATATATAAGGCAAGTGACATATGTATAATATTATTATGAAATGTTCACATGGGTTTTTTTGTATTACAACTATCAATTTACAGGTCATATGCGATTGGCCTACGCTTACAATAAAATTAAGTGTTCATGGACGGTGGAGTGAAAGTCCTATGGAACAAAACAAAACTATAGCGCAGCCACCCCAAAGAGATGTGTGGCTAAATGTACATGCAGGACAGGTAATTATTTTAAATTTATCAACTAATTATCGATTATTGTGGTTTGATATCTATTCTGGCCTTTTAGGATTACACGCTCATAATAGATATTCAAAGACAAGGTGGTAAAACTAACGCCGTTCATTGTCCACGTTTTCCAAGAGGCAAAGATGAAAGTTGGTTCTTAACTTTGGCTTCTGTAGAATTTAAAGAAGTGTTGGCATTGAAAAGAGCTTCAATAAGGGGCTCCAAATCATCTCAAAAAATTAACTTCTTTACACCGCACAGAACAGGTTTAAAATTTGATATTTTGATTATTTTTTGTATGAAATTGTCTTTTGTATTAAATGTTTGATGTTATTGTAGGTCGTACAATACTTACATTGTACATTCTCAGCGATTGTTACTTGGGGCTGGATCAACAATATAATATCCAATTAGATGTGATTGATAAATTGGAAGAAATACAAGAAGGCTAAATATTATATTTACTAAAAACGAAATTATGAAGGAAAAAATTTCTTGTAAAATTTTGTACAGTAAGACTGATAATAACTAATTAATTATCATATAATTTAAAAGTATTAACTTATATAGAAAAAACTTGTGATAATTTTGGCTAAAATGAGTCTAATTTAAATATCCATTTTTTTATTTATTGTTTTGTTTTTAAAAGTTTAATGAAAACAGGTTTTGTATGTCAATATTAATATGGTACTAGAATTTCAAGTGTCTTTTGTACTTTTTTCTGAACATTTTATTGAAATTTATTTATTTCAAAAAAAAAAATCTAGATTATTTTATTACATGGAAATAAAACAAATATATCCAAATTTTATTTCATATCATTTTTTATTTATTAATATTTCATATGTAATTAATACAAACTTAGTTTTTAATAAGAGCACTTTACATGTTGTATTTCGAGTCTAATGGAAGAATTTATCATCACACAAGGAATGTATAAAGAATTATTTTTCTTTGGTATTTTCACTTTCATTCCTACAACTTTCAACCACAATACTGTCTAATTGCGAACTGAACGCATCATATGAAAAGTTCTTCTTGAATCTATCTTTACCAGCTTCGCCCATTTTATGAGCAAGTTCAGAATCCAACATTAATGTTTTCATAGCTTCGGCGAAATCCTTTTCACTCGATTCACACAAAATACCAGTAACATTATTAACAATAGTTTCTTTGGGCCCTCCAGAATTTACAGCAATAACTGGTTTTCCAAAATACATAGCTTCCAATGGTACAATCCCGAAATGTTCATTAGAAGGTGTATAAATAACTACTTTACAATAGCTAAGTAATGACATTTTATATAGATCAGATGGTGACCGTAGAAATGTGATATTATCAATTAATTTGGTATCATGCGACAATTTACATAGTTCATCATAATGTCCTATATTTTCATCATTGTTAGGATCGTAACCTCCAGCTATTATCAAATGCACATTTTCCCAAATTTTTTCGTCGACCATAATTTTCAAAACCTCCAAGCTCCGTATGGCCAATTCTAAATTCTTTTTACGTTCATATCTGTTGATTGACAAGAAAATATATTTTTCCGGAGGCACGTTGATTATATCTTGCAACGGTCTCCCGATATAATTATCGAAAAAATAAGTATTTATAGAGGGATAACAAACAACCGGTACACGTGTTATACTTGGAAAAGACTTTTGAAACACTTCAGAAGTAAATTTGCTATTCACTAAAATTTTGTCCGCCCTCTTCGTGCTCACTTCTTCTAAATAATCTATGGGGGCGCGATAAGCTTTTTTCAAAACAGTTTCACGACTTGTCAGTAACTTATCAGGATAATGGCAGTAAAATATAACTTCAAAAGGTACTTTGGAGAGTTTCAATATAGGTATGCACAGAGATATTAAATCACAAAATATCACATCCGGTTTTTCTGAAGGGATGACGAACAGGGTCAGATACAGAGCAGCGTAGGCGAATCGCAAATAAGCGAAAAGGGCACGACATCGTCCCAGGAACGATCTAGGAATCCAGGATCCCACCACGTTGATGGGAAGGCTTTTAGTCTCCTCGAAACAGTGACTGGTGTCGTAGTGGTTCGTGTAAAACGATACGTCGTGGCCGCGATTCTTCAAAGCCAAGGCGGCGTCCACAACTAGTCGCTCGGCTCCTCCGATTCCAAGATCGGGATGGAGAAAGAATATCTTCCCCATTTGGAAGGTCTTCGTTTGCTTCTTGTATACGTTAGAACACGACGGAGTGCGGATACTGAATGCCGGTGTCGACGGTCAGTCGTAAACGTGCCGCTTTCAACACGCGTCAGCTGTTTTGACATATGTCAAAATTCAATATTGCCATATGCAAAAAATTGCTGTCATTCGAATTCAAATATATTTCACTGTTCGTGATGGTTTTCGGATATTTTCTCAAAACGCATTAGCGTAAAATATGCTGAGTTACGCGATGCTGGCGTACACTGACGTTAGCGCACAACTTTTGAAAGATTTAAAAATAATACTACTATTATCATTTTGATAAAATCATTTACGTATATACTCAAGTCTCTTTATATAGCCCTGATCGGCGGTATTGCTACTTTTTTCGTTCGAAAAATAAAACGTTCATTTCGTTCAATAAAGATTTCGTCAACACTGATTTGGGCTATTAAAAGAGACTTGGGTGTACCTATATGTAATTTAATTTATCAAAATAGTTACATATATTTTATTATTTTTAAAATTGTGCACGAATGTCAGTGTGCGCCAGCGTCGAATGTGCTAGCATCGTGTGTGCTAGTGTGATTAGAGCAAACGTCTGGTCATTTTTTGTGATACAAAAATTCATTAATACAAAAATACAAAAATTAAATTAAGTGTTGAATCCAAAAAATTGTATCAGTTACAAGCTTGTTTTTAGTTTATAGTTTTTTTTTTTTAATATTTAATTTAATTTAATTTAATCAATGTTGAAATTCTTTAGTTCTAAAAAGAAAAGATGTGCGAAAATTTTAACATTTTGAAAATGAACAGTGAAATGATTAAACAGATTTGTTTTTTAATAAAAAATATACTGATCTGCTTAAAATGATTATAATTTATCGACAAAAAAAATATTTTTTGAATAAATCAAACATATGAATACACACAATTGACTAATAGAGCACATATATACTTTAAAATATTGGTACATATAATAATTTTGGATCAGTGTTGTTGCATATTCAAATATGAATACAGCGTAATCTATATCATAATTTTTCCCTTTCAAATATTTTTTTTTCATCAAATGGCCGGATACATAAGTTCAAGTTCGCGCGAATCGTCCAAATCACCAGAAAAGCAAGAAAAGTATAACATCACATCCCCAAACCGAATCCATCTCGTTAGGTAAAAGAAGATCACATATATACGATTTATATATATCTCATATATAAAATTATATAATTTCAGCGTAGAAGATGAAGGAGGCGAAGAATTCGCTGGTCTACCACCAGACTTGTATCACATGTTAAAATGCGAAAACTGTACCCAATTTATGGTAAGCGAGATACACGTATGTTATTCAGGACACAACATTTGTCACGAATGCAAGAACAAAAGGACGAATTCACAATGCCCAATTTGCGATTCGGACATTTCGCCAATTTTGCGAAATTTCGAAATGGAATCAGTCGCTTCGAAGGTAAAAATAGCACGGCTGTTAAATCGATTTATTAAGCGAAAATAATAATGTTTTATTGCAGATTTTAGTGCAGTGTCCACATCTTGGATGCCCTTTGGTTTCGTTCAAGAAAAAAATCGCGGTTCATGCGGAATTTTGCGAACATAGAGTTTTTATGTGTCCGATGCAAAAGTATAAATACGACGAAGAATGCGGTTGGACAGGTAAAGCGAATTTAATCTCGGTTTTCGCAAAATAAGCCGTCATCGAAATGAGGTTTTTTCGTATATATTTCAATATATTTTATTAAAATAATATGTTTTGAAATTGATTATAATTTTTGTTCTTATCGTAAGTTTTATCTATGCTTATGCGGTTAACTGTCGGTCAATTGATAATGTGATGAAATCGAGTTTACATATTATAATTGGAAAGTGTGAGGTGAAATTGAATTACAAATGCAAACAATATCGAGATAAGACATTGATAAATTCTAATTTAGGAAATCAAATATTATTTTATTGGAATTTACCTTTGTTTCACTCAGCAGTACAAATATTAGATATTACGATAAATATTCGTTTTTTTTTTTAAATAATCCATTAGATTTTCAAGCGAAGTCTTATCTTATTATATAAATATTTTACCTAGAAAAATAACTTTTAGTTATCTAAACAATAGATACATCATCGATATGTAATAAGCGTGAAAGTGGATAGCAATTATAATTTTCGAAAGCTTTCTATTTATTACGAAAATTTCTGTATCTTCTCGTCATACTAAATTTCACTTCTATTGTATTTCCGTAGACTCATTCATTGGAATATTTAAACATATAGATCCTAAATATGATAAAAATATATTGAATATAGCTATCTCGTATTATCGAAATGCTTTCATCATCATCAATCATCGAAAGTTTTAGGAATTTTTCATTATCACATACGACCAATATGCGGCGATAAAAGAAAGTTAACTTTCAAAGAGTTTCAATGCTAAAGTTTATTACTTTTATAGTTAAAAATAAAGTCAGTTCAAATATGCTCAAAAAAATTAACATAAAAAATTCAATTGTAGGAAACATCATGGACTTGCTTCAACACTTTGAAGCACGACACAGAAACAATATGCGAGTCTGGCAAGGCATGAAGATATCGATGAGGAGATTTGATCCTGACGTGTCGATTAGGGACATGCACTTTTTCATATACGACGACAAGTTCTTCCTGTACCACGTCAGGGTTTCTCCGAACAGAGGCAGGATCAGCTGGGTCATCCAGAACGTGGGCCCGGATAAATACGCCCAAGAGTGGGACTTCGAGATGCAAATATTCAACACCTTCGACAGTGATAGGAGGATCTACATCATGGATAGGTGTTTGCCTTATAGCGTCAATGCTGAAAGGAGCTTGGACAGGGGAAGCTGCGCCGCCGTTCATTTGGACAATACCCATTTGTTCCTGAACGAGATAGGGGAGTTGAATTTTAGGTTTTTGCTTAAATTCAATGGGCAGGGGTCTGTGTTATAGATTAGCATTTGTTTCGGTGGAAATTTTGACTTTTATGATTTTTTGTTGCGCAATTTTTAAAGTTTTGCTTTTAGATTTTTTTATTTGACTGTTGGTTGTGTAATTGTTCGGTTTTACGATTTATGACGTGTTTAATGATTGATCAAATAAATGTATATTGTAAGTTATTGTGTGTTTATTTTTTCGTGGGTTTTTAGAAAAATTATTTTGTAATTTGAACATATTACTTATATAATTCGATACGAGGATGGTTCTCGGATAAGGTATTTAACCTAGACCTCCAATATTTGATGGGGAGACCTCGTACTGTAGTGAGTACAAAATGGGTCGACAATGATGATGATGATGACTTATATAATGTGATGATAATGCGAAAATAAATAGTAAGAAATCCGAAAAATAACGCTCGTTAGCAATTAATTTTTTTATTATATAAAGATCAAGTCATTTTACTATCGATTTTTATTACAATACTGAATTTGAAAATTATTGAACAAGTACACTTAAATATATGTTTACTCTTATCTAAACAGCCTTCACCGCATAAAAAAACAATTCCGATATATTTTAAATATGAGTTGTTAACTTTTAAACTGAAACCAATGGCCGACTTTATTTATCAACATTTCAGAATCAAATAAAACTAAACTGAACCAAAAAATAATTATAGAATTTGTGTTCAACTGTCACGGAACAAATTTTTCCTCATAAATTATTAAATATTGACGATTTATGGCAAAAGTTCACTACCAGAAAATTCGTAGAACAAATGTTGCCTCCCCCATATTTTTCACTCCCTAAGTTTTCGCGCGTGGAGATCATTTTAAAATAATGACAATAAACATTTCGTCATTCATTATTTAATAATCGCTAATTCTATAAGCAAAATCTGCAAATGAAGTACCGAGAACGATCGGCTGAAAAAAGATCTATGTAGATGAAAACCCAAGAGGAGAAAACTTAGAGGGTGAAAACAATGGGGAAACTATGGGTCGATGAATTTTCTGGTTGTGAACATTTATGAAATCGTTCAAATCGTAATTTTTTTATAATTTATGAGAAATATGAATATTGAATACATGATACTTGAACATAAAAAAAACCAAGAGGAGAAAAACCCTAAGGGGAAAAACCTAAGGGTAAAAAACCTAATTGTGAAAACCTTTCTAGATAAAAACACTACGGGGGAAAGCCATGGAAAGAAAACTATAGGGGAAGAAAAGTGCGGAGAGCAACTTTCGGGGGTGAACATTCGTTTTATGAATTTTCTAGTAACTAAAATTCGGAACACCATATGGACACAATTGCACGTGTTAAAACGTAATCACACACAACCTGCTGTCATCAGTTTGAATCGAGGTCTTTTCATGTACGGTTGTGTTTCACTTTCGCTTCTCGAAAAACTATTGGGGACGATTTCACTCTTCAAAAGACTGACTTTGTGTAATTCGATGAATTATGTCTGAAACTGGACAAAAATTGGATTCATGACGAGTCAACAATTGTGATATTTCAATCATCACGTGCGTTCAGTTGACACATTGAATGCCAATTGTGTTAAATTAAATTTGTGAATGGTCGAACTAGAAGCCGTCAATTTGAATAACAAATACATTCTTATTGGGTATGTGATTGTCGATTATTGGAACTGCTTTTATATTTATCAACCAATTTGTGGTTTAAATTGGAGCAATAAACACATTTTTTCAGATAATTTTATTTTCGATTTTCACCACGAATCAAAACTGCAGTACGTAATATTTTTTATCGAAAATTTCTTTCTTTCTGGCTCTTATGTAATTTTGTTGGCTGCTGAATGATGCAATTCTACTTTTTATATTAGTGTAAATCCTTGAAATCGTGTTAGATATTCAAACCGCATATTTTGTATTATTGATATATTTCTGTATATACTGAACTTTATATTGTACGGGGTCAATGCCGAAATAAATGTAGTTTACATAAAGTAATCGTATACGAGAATATACACATTTTATTAGTGTTTTTAATAATAAAAAAAATCAATCGAATTGTTTAACATTTTCACCTGTGTTATCAAACAGTTTTATCTATGTCCGTATCTAAACTTGATTTTTTGTTATTCTTTTGCAGGTTTCTAGTTTTTCTGGTTTTAAATTGAAAAAAAAAATCTGTAGAATAATGGCTAGGATGATCGAATCATTTCCAAAGTTTTTTCTGAACCGACGAATTGCTGTTGACCTTTTCTCTATATTCTTCGGAATCGGAGCATGGATCGGTGTAAATGGAATGTATGTGCAATTGCCTCTATTGGTCAGATATGCTCCCGAAGGATGGAGTTTGCCCTCATTTATGTCTATAGCAGTTCAAATTGCAAACCTTGGACCCATATTTTACGCTGTTTGTAGAAAGCTTTTTGCCGATAGACTGAATGATGCTTATTGGATTTATTCCTTATTATTTTTGGGAATATTGTCACCGTTTCTTATGTCTTCTTTTTACAAACATGAAACGATCGTTAATGGAGAACCACGAAGTTTAATTTTTCTAATATTAGTATTTTTCACTTCTATTGTGGGCTGTACTAGCTCTGTATTATTTTTTCCTTATATGCGCCATTATAAAGAAGTGTATCTTATTAGTTATTTAATAGGTGAAGGTTTGAGCGGTTTCGTTCCGAGTATTTTAGCTCTCATTCAGGGTATCGGCGGTAATCCTGAATGTGCTGAAAAACCATCTTTCACCAACGAGACAATGCTCGTTTACAAAGAACCCTTATTTAGTTCACAAATATTCTTCATTGTAATCTCTGTTGTAATGATTTTGAGTTTAATTGGGTTTTTATGTTTAAATATATTGAGAATTTCTAAAAATGAGCGGACTTCAGTAGAAAAAAAGATTAATATTGTCGTCGAATGCAAAGGAGACTATTCTTTAGAAGAGGTAAAAGAAATTGATAATCATAGTGTTTCTACAGTTTCGAACGATCATCAAAACAGTTTATCCAGGTTGCGATCAACAAACCTATTATTATTGATGTCGGTGATAAGCGCTTTTGGTAACGGTATATTACCGAGCATTCAATCTTATTCTTGTTTACCTTACGGAAACACTGCATACCATTTAGCCGTGACGTTAAGTAGCATGGCAAATCCTTTTGCTTGTTTTTTGGCTGTATTTTTGCCACACACCTCTAATAGAGCAATATCAATATTAACATCTATATGTGCGATATTCCTCGGATATATATTAACCACGAGTGTTCTTAGTCCGACACCACCTCTAGTTGATGATAATTGGGGCATAGTTATAATTGTAAGTAAAATATGTTTCAATAATAATGCATAAAATAATTTATCAGTTGAAATTTTACTCATATCATATAATTATCTTTTTATATTAACAGGTTATAGTATGGATTGTCGCTGTCGGGTTAGTGAGCTATATCAAATTATGTATTTCTACTATATTTCGAACTGAAGGCGGTTCTTGGATGTTTTTCTGTGGATCGGCTTCTCAATTCGGTTCAGCTGTTGGATCATTAATATCGTTCGTTTTAGTTAATTATAGTCATATATTTGTTCCAAATAATCCATGCAAATAGGAAAAAATTTAAACAATTATTTTAATATGTTTCAAAACTGTTAGATTCTAACTATATTTGGCTGATAATATAGATTTAATAAGTAAAAAAAGCGCTTTAAAAGTATGTGACGAATTCTTGAATGTAATTTTTTTTAAATTTTATAAAGATGTGTTTTGATAATAATTAGAAAATGAAATGATATTCTCAAAAGTACCTATTAGTTATATAAAAATAGTCACAACTGTCATATTTCATTTGAATTTGTATTATTTTATTGAGAAATTATTTATTAAAAAGTATGACTGCTTATTTATTGTTAATTATTAAAATTAATCAGATTTTTATTTATAATTTTATTCGAATAATGTGGAAGATGTTTTGATTAAAATTTAATTACAATTTTATAGAGACGTTGAAATAAATAGAAACTTTACAGCCATATTTTATTTTTATGTATCACTTAAGATGGTATTGGTTTTCATATAATTAAATCTCCTTTAAGATCTCGTATTAGTTATATATTTTTGTATGAAAATCATATCTATAAAAAGCCCACCTATGTTGGGTTGATGATATAATTAAGTATTATATATTTTTAATGTTTTGTTTTTCCACTTGTTGAAAGTAGCATAGTTTGATATGTTTTCGATTTTATACAAGTTCGTTAATAAACTATTTAAAAATGATTTCCTGCTCACTGTTTCAAATTTAACCCATTCCAATTAGATATTTTTTTTATATTATATTTGAAACACATGACGACAAAAAAAAATTATTTCAAGTAATAATTAAATTAAACAAAAATAATAATTATAAATAAGTGTATTCATTCACATACAAAATATGAAAAGGACAAATATGTAGTAAATAAGAATTATATAATATGTTACGTTGATTATGTACAAAACCTACATTGATTACAAATTGTCTTCAGAAGCACCATTGAAAAAAAAATTTATATAAAAAAAATTTAATCTCATAATATAGGTTAACTTTGTTTTATAATAGACATTACCATTCCAGTAGTTAAAATGCCCCTGGATTTTAGTAATTTCATCTCTTGCAACGTAGACTTTTTCATTTTACCAATTTTGCTCCTTGCTTTTATTCTATGATCATCAGACAGATGGGGCAATGTTAGCATTGCCATTTCTGTGGCGCCAAGTCGAAGAGAAGTATTCAAAATTAGAGATAAATCTATCTGAGATAATACAGGACATGTCGGCAGGAGTTTCAATGCTTCGTAACAATCATCTTTCTGCTGTCCTATCAAAGGAGTATCTAAACGTTTGAAAGGTGATAAAAGAACATGACTCCACATATTTACATAATTTTCACTGTAGATAACTTTCGAGAAAAGAAGAAATTCTTTAATGTGAGATATCATGTTAAATTTAAGAATGCTCTTGCATAATTCATCTAGCGCATTATTATCTAATGTAATGTTGTATATAAACATCATTTTTATGATTAGCGATACTGTGAGGAAATTATGTTCTCTCGAATACCACATTTGTTGTACTGTTTGTGATTTATTTTCGTAGAAAAGTGATAAAAGATGTTCTGACCCAATCGTGTGTAAGCCGTTGACAAAATATATTTCCCATAACTTGGACCAAATTTCTTTTAGAGTGTATTTAGTCACTTTTTCAATTAAATCAATATCGACTATGCTAAGCAAGCATTGTAAAGCTCTGATCGGAGAACTGTGATTTTCTGCAGATTCGTTTGTACTTAAACCGATGCGCAGTAAGTATAATGCAGTTAATGTTAAATTCATACCTTTAAGAATATAACACGCTTTCATCAACATTTCTTTATTTAGTGACCCATCATTCGATAGAGGTAATTTATCAGTATTCGATATATCAATTTGTGATGCATTCAACTTGAGAATTCTTTCTAAAATTTGCATTCTTATCGGTCCAATATTCAGATTATGCTTTCTAGCTATTTCATCAACTGCATTATTTATATCCGAATCTTCATAATTTGTTAAGATCGATTTGTGATTGTATAATGCATCGATGAGTCGATGGGGACTACTACAAAGAGACAGAAGTTTGTCTTCTCCCAAACCATATTTGCGTAAAATATGAGCCGATGACGTGAGCAAATGTTTGGTTTGCATTTTTTTCAAAACATTGTTGTTCGGCTCAATTTTCGCCCATTGCTCGGCAAATTGATAACACATGTTTATGGCAGCTACTTGATCGGCACCGAAAGTACTACCTTGAAATACATAGTAAAGACAAGCGCCTGCCCATTCCAGGTTTGTTATATTTTGAACACATTCGTTTGCATCTTCGAGAAGACGATTATTCTTCATATACAGACTCCATTTCATTATACTGTTTTCGTTTATAGTTTTTTCTATAGTCATACTTTGCCGGACAGCGTTACTACAGATCATATCTCGGCTGGTTTGGACATCGGAATCTATTAATAAGAGACCAGCTATCGGTAACCATTGTTTATATGTGACCAATGTAATTTCTGGCTTGAGATTGTTCCAACAATAAGCAGACATGAAATTTTGGAATGGTAATCGGTAAAAACCAATCTTAGGGAATGTTTCTTTTAGACTGAATTCGTCCAATTCTGTTTCATTAGGTTTACTGATTCGTTGATAGTTTTGTAGAAATTTCAACAGTAAATATTCTCTTAAAAATGCTTGCGATTCAGTAATGTACTGCAATAAATCTAAAATAAATAGATATACTTCATAACAATAAGAATTGAGAGTCACCGTGATCAAATTTGATATTCGGATTTCACCATTTTTGAATAAAGTCGTCAAATTTGTGACTAATTCATTTTTACTCGATATTCTACTCACAATTTTCATACATTTATGTATGAAATCGTTTCTTTTAAATACTTCGGTGATTTTGCATTTTCCTAAATTATATTCTATAAATGAATATTCATTATTCCAAGATTTTAGTAATATGAATAGATAACATGTCAACGCTTCATCCAAATTTATATTTCCAATAGAACAGTATTCTTGGAACACATCAATATCGAGAGATTTAAGATCAACCACAGATTCCAACAAAGTTATGAGATTATGCATATTGTCTTGTTGATTATCTTTTAACAATATTCCGTAATTTTCCATTTTTGTTTCTATGTGATTCTGAGAATACAAATCGAAAGCTTGCTTATAAGGAACATTTGCATTGCGATAAACACTTCTACATTTGAGAATGTGCTGGGAAAATCCAATTTTCTTTTGCAAACTTGCATGGCCTTGGAATACTTCATTCAACCATTCGGTGCGGGACGAAAGTGAAAACATTAAATTTGATATGAACAAATGGTCTGGCTTTTCAAAAGTTATCATCTTCAGTATAAGGCTTTTGATCGCATTATCATTCAGATTTATGAGCCAAGCGGGCAGATTCAAATCTTTATTCAAATGCCAAGTCGTAAAATAAGATACAATTCTTAAAAAGTAAATATCGTTCTGTTGAACTTGAAGACTACATAACAGCGTTGGTAAACAGACTGAACCATCGTTGCATTGTTCACTAGTTGTACATATGCAAAGATTAAAGTTTTTAGATTTGAATTGTTCAACTTGATTTTTGGAAAGCAATTCTTTGAAAACTGGTATGACGGAGCTCACTATATGAGGGTTGTAGAAAGACGATATTTTCCATAATCCAAATAATTCTTTTGTCGTACTATGTGCAAAATGAATTGATGTCAACCAGCTGCATACTTCTATGCAAAACGATACATGTTTAGATTCACAATTTTTTAAAACGTGTAGAACACAATCCAAAGCATTGCCCAAGAATAAAATATCTTCAAGATTTATAAAAGGTATCAACTTCACAATTATTTCGACACAGTAAATATTTCTATCGAGGAAATAATGTTTATCAGACATCATTAATTCTGCGAGGCTAGGCAAAAGTTTTATGTTAATACTGTTCATCAATATCAATAAACTTTCACTTTTTGATATTTGTAGATTTTCGCCAACTTTGATCGTTTGTAATAGCAAAATTTGCAATTCCGACTGTGACATTTTCATATTGTGATTTTTTTCTTTGCACCATTTCGACAAATAAAATTTTCTGTATTCCTTAATGCGATATTCATTGAAAGAAATATGGAGCTGGAAGCTGTTTTTCAAAATATGCATTTTATATAAAAGATCCAAAGTGTTTTCCTCTTCTGGGCTGCAAATACATTTTAAAAAATCAATGTAATTTCGCTCAAATTCTTTATTCAAATCATTACTCTTGATTAAATCTTCAAGTGAGAATAAAAATGCGCTTGCACATATTTCTTTGAAATTATCATCCATCGTATAATAAATATTCAAGGCAGAGAATATTTCTCCGAGTTTTATATATTTTTGAATACAAAGTAAATAAGCATCTTCTTTCAATGAACAAAAAACATTTGTAATTTTGTGAATATCAGACATCATGTCTGCATCACCTTTTTCAACAATAAGTCTGATAAGACAATCGTAATCTTCTGAAGAAAGTTCATGACATTTATATTTCATTAATATAGCACGTATATCTGAATGCAACATTTCATTATACAGTTTAGGAATCAAAGGATGTTTTGAGGCAACTGCATTGTCGAACATACTTTTTATATTAGTACTCCACGGTACATTAGCCGATTTTAGTATAATAATCAAGCATAGATATTTTTCGTCGACATTATAAATATTGTCTACTAAAATTTGCATTTTGGATTCATCGATTGCAGGGGAAAGTCCAATAAGTTCTTCTATATATTCACGAATTATCGCATCATGATTTAAATTGTGATGAGCCATAAAATTATCAAGGAAATTCTGAATTAACATTTGGAGGTCTTCGTTAAAAGCTTTTCTCAATATAAGCTTGCTTAGTTCATAGGGCGAAATAGTATTGAAATCGCGAAGAGACACAATTATGTTGTAATCTTTCTTTAGAGTTTGAATTTGTTTCATAGACTTTATGAGGAGATAGATTTTGTCCGCTGATGGCGGAATAAAAGCTACCAATCCTTTAGAATTGAATGTGAGATTTGCAAATTTTTCGGCAAATTGAATGCCCACTTCAGGCCAATGGGGCGAATTTTCCAGTATACCAATTCTTTCTTTAGCCCAATTAATAATCAAATCGATACTATATGGCAATACGCTGATGACGTTGGGAATGAAGTATTCCAACCATCTCAAAAGGGAATTTAATTTAGTTTCAAGGGAAATACAGTTCAATAAACTTGTAATATCATCAATTTTTAGACTGTTAAATATGAAACGGTAACTTTTCGTCCAAATCAATGCCGCTTGGTCCAAAAAGTTGTTGTACAAAAGCTTTTTACATAGATTAATAGGATTTTCATTGATAAAATCTTGCCATTCCAGTGATATTTCATTTTCAATTTTGAACAATTTGAATACTTCTACTTTCCAAACCAAATCGTCTAATTTAGTATTCAAATGAGAACACTGAAGACTCACTAGTTTATTTTTAGCAAATTCGAGAAGAGGGCACAGTTCAATATTAGATTCTATGCCGTCAATGCAACATTCAGCGACAAATTCTAAGTTACTACACGAAAATAAAATGTTATTCAAGTCTTTGAATAATTCAGGCGAGAATTCAGTTTTCAAACTATTCAAAAGAAATTTCGCTTTAATTTTCAAAACTTCTGTAGGTGAAAGATCGTGAGATTTTGCAAATAATTCAGCTGCTTCGTAATTTTTGAGGGAAATAAGAATTTCTAATTGTGATATGGGCGAATTTTCTTTTACGAAAAATATGAAAACCTTTCCATCTTTAATATCTGCATACAACCCATAGTTGTCAATGCCTCCGATGATTGCACACTGTCGAGTAACGTTTGCTTTCAATTTGATCTTCGAATCGTACGAATTTGTAATACATAAATTGTACTTTTCCCCATCGAGCGATGTTAAAAACAACAAGTTATTACTATTCACAAACGGTGCGAAGTCGAAAATGTTATTCAGCTCTTCAATAGCATAACTTTGTTTCGTTATCGGACAGATCATGTTGATATTTTTGTTATTAGATAAACTCATACACAATGTCGATTTATATATGGGTTTCATTTGCTTGAACTGCATTTCCATATACAAAATGGAATCTTCTGACAAATCATCGTGGTTTATTTGAACGAGTTTATATTTCGTTTGATTTCCTACATTGCTGAATTTTAAGATGAAATGAGGATACAAAATACCTTTGCTGTTAGCAAATATTACATCACCATCATTTTGTTCGTAAAGAAACGAGATATTAATTTTATCATTGGAAATAACGACATCGGTTACATTTTCCGTTCCAGACTTCAGATCAACAATACACACAGCTCCGTTATCCAATATTATTACAGAAACATTCCTTTTGAGTATCAATAGATGTTGTATATTTGCTTGGAATGATTTGTATAGTTTTAATTCGCACTTTTCACCATGTAGTATTAGAAGAACATTATCGAAATAAATACAAACGTAAGGTAGATGAATATGAGATCGAATCTTCGGAGACGTTTCTTCTGAAGAATTGTTTTCCAATACAGCACTCACAGTTACGGAGAAGTTACTGCTTACTTCATCACTGCAAACTAACGGTTGATAATGCTCCGAGTTTTGCGATTTGTCGAGGATCGTCCAACGATCCATTGTCGCTGCTGGAAATCAAAATACGAAAATCAATAAATAGCAATAAAAAGTTGTAAAAGTTTTACAGTAAAAGACTTTACCACAAAATCAAACGATGTATAATTGTATGGGAACAGGTTGACAAGGTAATCCAAACTTCAATACAAAACGGTCATTCGATTCGAATCGAAATTATTGCCATTGCCAGTACAAAAAAATAAAAATGCTATATGTACATAAAAAAATTAAATTCAACTAGAAAATTTCAGGATATTTATTTTAAATATAGAATTAGATTAAGTATATATTCAAATGGGCCTATATATAATATTATGAATAAGTGTAATGGTTATTGTTATCACTATTAAAATGAGTCATTGATTTGACGTTTCTAGGTTAATGGTTTCGGAGGTGAACTTCTAATTTCGTATTAAACATGAGTTCTGTACCATTTTCTGGTGTGCAAACAGATGCTGTGCCAATGCAGCCGAATGATACATCTTCAAAACCAACTAATTTCGAAAATGAACCGTTAAATAAAACATCACCCCCGACACCGCCTTCTCCACCTTCTGCTAAAGAACCTATTTGCCCTCCTGGTATGTAAATACTTTTATTTTTTAATTTTATATTGTTCCTTCATCAATCTTTTGCTAATTTACCAAATCTTCAACTTAATTTTATTGTTTTACCTATTTCTTTATTTTCAATTTGAATATGACTTAAGAAAACAAGCTCTTCATCGTACTACTATAATATATTCAAAATTTAATGTATTACAGGTTCCATGATAAATTTTAACAATTGTAATAATATACATTTGGGCAACGCTGTTGTTTTCCAAGCAGAAAAAACTATTATACATGGAAAAAATTATGAAGAAAATGTTCATTCATCAAAGAATAGACCCGAAAAGGATTCTTCTGTACTTCAATTAATGGATTGTAAAGATGAGGTATAAAGTATAAAATTTTTCGTTTAAATATTCTATTTTCTTTTATTATAATATTATTTTTCCAGATACCCACTAAATATTTGACATTTATAAGTGAAAATCTTGGAAAGGGCTGGCGGATTGTTTTTCGCAACATGGGTTATAAAGATGGATTTATTGAAACTATAATTGAATCTCATAAACACGAAGGGACATCAGAGGTGTGTTATTTACTCGTTATAGCAGTAAAATTATATATTTGCTTACATTACCTGCCTTAGTACCGAAATATGAAATTCATACAAAAGACTACTATATTGTGCACTCAGACGATTTATTAAGTTTGATTGTTTTTATAAACTGTGATTTCTTACTGGTTTCAGGTCATTTATCAATTGTTATTGGACTGGATTAGAAATGCAGAAGACGAAGAACAAAGAACAATATCGGAATTATCTATTATTTTGTGGAACGAAAGAAAATATGATTTAGTTCAAGGACTAGCTGCTTTGCACCAGACATTTAATTCCAAAGTGAATTTGTGATCGTACTTTTTGATATCACAATCTTTTTATAAATGCTATGATCTTGTTTCCATTTTACATAACTGATTTCAGATTATCATGTTCAGTTACATTTATAATTCATATTTATAGTAACATGCTCGAATAAGTTGTGTTTCAAATAAACATTTATGATATACACACATTAAAAATGTGATTCCCATGCTCAAACAAACTAACATATTTTATGAAGTGTTAAAAGATGGGATATTTTAGAAATTTAATGCATGTGCCATATTTACCACATATGAACGGTGCACCGTTGATGTCTTATCCATAGTTTTCATCTTAAACAATGTAACATAATTTTAATTTTATTGAATTCAATTTCTTTTAAAGATGTCTGTATGAAATTGGTTGTGATTCAATATTGAATTTGTTGTGAAACAATAACTTAAGAAATTTTCTGTGATATAACATTCCATTTATCAATGTTATTATAATACATATATTGAATTTATTTTATTATAAAAGTTAAATTGTATAATATAATAATTGTTTCGTTTATTGATGTCTTCAAATTTTATTTCAGGGTTTGTAATGCGATCAAAGTTTTTTTTGTCACATTTTTACTGAATATTTTTATAAATATTATACAAAAATTTTTAATCTCGAAATATATTTTTTTACTATTACAGCACTTATGTAATTTGTGTAATGTCATTTAATAAAATTATCTGAAATTGAATGAAATATATATCTTTTCTTCTACTTTCAGTGATTCGATGGTTAGATAAATTTTATTTGTTTCAAATACTCAAAAATTGAGTTTGGTACAAGGGCGAACAAACAAGATAATTTGAAGAGCATGCATTATCTTAAATTGGTCAATTGGATATAGACCATAAATCAATTAGAATATTTGCATACAATTTTTTTTAGCAGTGAACATTCTTTATTTTTGAATAAACTAATACTAATACTATGAAAATATATTGATAATAATGCACTCTTTTTATTATATATGGAAACAAAATATTATATTTTGAAACAAATCTTCGTTTCAAAACAAACAAGATAACTATGTTTGGTTTTTATCTTATTTATCAGAATAATAAAAAATAATAGTAATGAAAATGTAAATATTGAACGAAAAATTGCAATATTGGAATTTGAAATACTTCTTGTTTTTTTTTTTCTATATCTGATTCGACCGGTTTAACTAACACGTTAGTTTGACAATCTTTGGTTTTATTTGTTCTTTCACCTATACGAGTACAAATAAACAAGATAACCTTAAGTGTTTACTGCAATATCTAATTAGCCTACAAGTTGTAAGTATCCTAGTGTTTGGTTCTGAAATCAAAGTTTGTCGCTAAGTGAGTTAAAAATAGCGAGTATAAATATAGTGTTATCAATCAGAAAAACACCATTTCTCGAGCTTCTGTAGTGCAGGTGTTATTCAAAGTCACAAAATGTCACCCAACGACAGCGGATTGAATATTATATCTATCGATGTGGACGACATACGTTTCCCGACATCTATCGGAGGTCATGGATCAGATGCGCTGGTATTAAGCTT
Source organism: Hydropsyche betteni (assembly GCA_028571205.2). Taxonomy (NCBI): domain Eukaryota; kingdom Metazoa; phylum Arthropoda; class Insecta; order Trichoptera; family Hydropsychidae; genus Hydropsyche; species Hydropsyche betteni. The sequence continues at coordinate 1,849,457 of JAOXNN020000039.1, read as the reverse complement.
ATTTTTTTAAATAATTGTCACATCAATAAAAAATGTTCATATTTTTGATTTTATGATGACATTTTGTTTAAAGCATACAGATCCTAATTATTCTTGTGCATATGTAACCATAAAAACTGATGGAGGAAAATTTGGATATGGAATGACTTTTACCTTAGGTCGAGGAACAGAAATTGTTGTTCTTGCTTGCAATTCTATAAAGCCTTTGATAATCGGGAAAAATGCTGGTGAGATATTCCATAATTTCGGGGCATTTTGGCGCACAATCACTAGTGATTCACAAATGCGATGGGTAAGGATAAAAATGTTAATGATTATTGCAAGACTTATTAAAAAATGATACAATCTTAGGTTGGTCCAGAAAAAGGTGTTGTGCATTTAGCAGTCGCCGCTATAATAAATGCATTATGGGATATGTGGGCGAGAATTGAAAATAAACCAGTTTGGAGACTTTTGGCAGATTTATCTCCCGAGGTATACATTGAATGTATCATTATTATCTATATATTCAAATATGTATATTAATTCATTTTTTAATAAAAAGCAATTGGTATCTGCAATCGATTTTCGATACATAACTGACGTAATCACTCCGAGTGAGGCGATTGCGATATTAAAAGAAAAGGAAGCAGGAAAAGCTAAAAGAATAGAGACATTATTGAGCAAAGGCTATCCTGCTTATACGACCCAAGTTGGTACGTGATAGTATTAAGAATATTTTATAACTAAAATGGTTATTTCATATACACGTTACATGATTTAGGATGGATGGGATATCCCGATGATTTGGTGATATCATTAACTAAAAAATATATGGCGATGGGATACACAAGTTTCAAAATCAAGGTTGGCGTGAGTGACGAAGATGATTATCGAAGATGTAAACTCGTAAGAGAAACAATCGGTGAAAAAAATAACTTGGTAAAATATTCTAAAATTTCATGCAATAAAATGATTGATTATCTTTTTTATAATAATAATGGAGTAATTTTGTATTATGTTTAGATGGTAGATGCAAATCAAGCATGGGATGTTGATAACGCTATTAGTTCTATGAAGAAATTGGTGCAATTCAAACCGATGTGGATAGAAGAGCCCACATCTCCAGATGATATTTTGGGTCATGCTAGAATTGCACGAGAACTGAAGTAAGACTTTCAATATAATATTAATACCCTATTCATGTTAAATAACATTAAACAAATAATCGAAAATTTTATGGAATCATATTTTTACTAAAAATTAAAAGACAACCATTACAGACCTTACGGAATCGGCGTGGCTACGGGTGAAATGTGCTGCAACAGGGTGATGTTTAAACAATTCATGCAAGCGAAAGGATTGGAATACTGTCAAATAGATTCAGCACGGATAGGCGGAATAAACGAAATTCTTTCAGTTTATCTGATGGCTTATAAATTAAACGGTAAAATTAATGATTTTACAGGAATTCTATTTTAATCTTTCACTAAATGTTCAAATTTCCATTCCAGTTAAAGTCTGTCCTCATGCTGGAGGAGTTGGTTTGTGCGAAATGGTGCAACATCTGCAAATGTGGGATTATGTTAGTTTATCTGGCACTATGGAAAATCGTGTGATCGAATATGTCGATCAGCAACATGAACACTTTGTAACACCAACTGTAGTTGAAAATGCACATTACATGCCTCCATTGGTTTGTGATCTATTTCATAATGAATATGCCTGTTAATGATTAGTGATTAATATGAAAATGAAAATTTCAGACACCAGGTTATAATACGGAATTCTTGAAAGATTCTATCAAAAAGTTTATTTATCCACATGGAACAGAATGGCAACGAATGTTTGACGAAGGAGTTTTTCCGCGTCCATCGTAAATTTATACAGATTATTAACAAATTAAAATTAATAAATATGTTAGTTCACAATTAGTTTTTTTTTAAAAAGGTACAATAAAAATCATGTTTAAGTTATGACTATTTTATTTTTAATATGTCAAGAGTAAAATTAATCTCTTTTTTGGAAAGAAAAAGCGCTAAGTTTTGATTGTTTCGGGGCTAAAATGGGAGAATCAGTTACTTCAGAAGAATCTTCCGGCTCTGGAGAATGTTTCCGCTTTTGGAGTGTTTCATTATTGACCGTAGATAAAAGACTTTTGAACATTTTCACTCCAATTTTATTTAGTTCACATGGTACCATTAATGGATTTTCGGCTTTTAAAGCTTCTTTGTTCCTTTCAAACCATTGGAGAAAACCTTCTTTAGGTAAAGGATTTGATATCTAAAACATCAAATTTTGGATACATGTATTATATAATTTTGCAGATAAGATAAAAATATAAAATAACAACACTTACAGTTGGTTTTGAAGGACTGCTATCATCTTCATCGTGAATTAATTTTCTATTAGTTAAAGATAATGGATTATGACCATTTTTTGATTTGTTATTTTCATTAGAAACTGATAACCGGAATGGATTCCTTTTACCTTGTGACGATTTCAGAATAGGCTGAAATAATACATATTTGTGATATAAATACAGTTTTAATCATCTTTCTGTAAAAAAAACATGTACTAACTATAGGTTTAAGTGGTGAGTCTGAATCCAATTTCTTAGCAGGGATGATAATACTATCGTTAAGATCTTCTGATTCTTTTTCAGTCATTGAATCATTTTGAGTGGTATCGAAATTGTTAGCCATATTTTCTTTCCAAGAATTATTAAGATTCGATAATTTATCTGCCAAGTGTAGTTTTCCTAAACGAGACGCATAACGTGCAGCTAGCATGCAAAGATTATGATCTTGTAATAGTTCTATAATTTCAATTGCACGTCGTTCATCTTCGCTCCGGCAAGCCAACTATAAATATAGGAATAATCAAGCCATATAAAATTTAGAAATGTATTCCATTTAAAAAAATACATAAAATGTATTAATTCTTACAGCGAATAATTTCAAAACAATTTCTGTATAGTTGACAGTATTATTCGAAGTTTGTGAGATAAATGTTCTTCTGAATTCTTCTTCATATTGACTCTTTTCAGTATCCATTTCACAAAACGGTAACTGAATCATAAGGTTTATTGTTAAAAATGAAATTTAAATTTTGTAAGTAAAAAAATGAAGGATGAAAGTACCTTCAATGGGAGTTGAGTTACTACTGGTCGTGGAGCAGTTGGAGGAAAGAGAGTTCCACGGCAAAGAATAGCTGAAGCTTGTCCGTTAGTTTCATTTATCTAAAAATAAAAGAAAAAACATACAATTAACAAAAACTTACAAATAAGAATTGAAAAAAAATTAAAATAACTCACGGATATAATAAAGAATTTATCAGATACTCCTTTAAAGTGCTGTACAGTGTCACAAATGGGGATCCACAACGATGAACTGGTATTATACATTCGAAGCATTCCACTCGAGTCCAAAGTTATAGGAGAACCCAATTCAGAACACCCTGCCCAATTTAATCTAGCTCCACTGGATAGCGCAACTGGGATTCCGGTACGTCGACAATTAACAGTAGCTCCTTAAAATTTACACATTGATTAAAATTCAAATATTTTATAAATATTACGAGTAAAAATAAAATACCTCGAATTTGCAGGATGTCCATCGCTATATGTTGATCTTCTTGACCTGGATCAGCACTGTGGTAAAAAACATTTAAGAAACCTGCACGGCCTGTGAGGCAAACAGGTGGCCCTAATAAAGATAAAACCTGGAATCATACTTTAAGTATGAAAATACAATCTTATGTGAAAGGAAATAAAGTAGAAAACATTCATACATGAAGTTGCGTGCCAAATATAGTGTATAATCTTAAAAGTCTATTAGATGTTGCAACAGCTACTATATTTTCTGTAGCTACAACGCATAGAACTTCTTCTAATTCACTTAAAATTATGCTCCATTCTTTACTTCCACCTTTAAAAGCTATACATACAATTTTACTGCAAAAATAAAAAGATACATGATTTTTTTTCAGATATAATTAGTATTTTTTTCAATATTTTTTTATATATAATATTAACCTAGGTACTTCACATGCTAGAACCAATACAGACGAAGACAAACTGGCCAAAGTGTGATTCAAATGATTATTTAAATGAATCCCATGATGAATGTTCGTATCATGAAATTCAACTTCAATATTGTTGTTATTTTCAGAAGAGTGGCAGCGAACGATTCCCACCTCATTCCAACACATATACCTAAAATGACATTGTGTGATGATGGAAATAAGGATTTCGATGAATTTTGTGGCTCAATCAAATAACCTGTGTTCTAAATTGATAGGTGTAGACGACGGTTGGAAAGGTGGTTGTATAGTAGCAAAAGTGGGAAGTTTAACTGGTGACGGTGATCGAGAACGAGATTGTGATCTTCGAGGACTATCTTTTGAATCTAAATCACTTCGTAGTGTATCTTTTTTTAATTTTCGTAAAGATATTGTATTTTCACCATCTTCTTCATCGTCATTGATGTCAGAGTTAGCTTCACCATTTTCTAATGATTGAAAACTAATATAACAGAATGAAATCTAATGGGAATAATAAAATATCTTTTCTCATACCCTCCTCTCTTTCTATAATTTCAATTAAATCAAGGTTTTCATCAGCACCAGGATCCATATCATCATCTATATCAATATTTTCATTAATTACTGGAGCTCTTGTAGGAATATGGCTTGTATTTTGATAACAATTGACAACAGTTAAAAGCTGGCCAGTTACATCACAACATGCAAGCTCTCCATTTTCTGAAACATTTTTAATGATTATTAAGATTGATGAGAGAATAAATAAAATTGAAAATTATAAATACCAGTACCGGAAGGATTCCATGCCATGGAAGAGATATTTAAATTGCTCACATCTTCTGTAATATCTAAAGGACGTTGTTGATTAACGTCCCATACTACTATTTGACCTATTGTACTGCTAGCAGCTAAATAATTCCCACAGGGTGAAAATAAACATAAAGAAAATGGAGATTTTACCTGAAAAATAGTTTGGAAATTATTTTTATTATATTGAAATAATCATTTAATAAATTTTAATCAAATACCTGAGGGTGATTCAAAGTAAATTTCTGTTGCCAATTTACAGTCTCTAATAAAACTATTTCTTTGTTATTAGGGTAGGCTAATAATTTTCCCGTTTTTGGTTGAAAACTAGAGCGGCCTAAATATAAAAGATAATGTTAAACGTATGATTTCAAAAATATTGAAAGCAAATTTTGTATCAATTACCTAATACTTTGGCTGCATAAAAACTATTGACTTTTGGTACAGAATTGATCTCTTTGATGATAGATAAATTTGCCAAATCCCAGATTCTATAAACACCATCTCCACATGAAGTCATACAAAACTTAGTCAAAGGACAAACGGATATTCCCAGAACAGGCCCCTGGTGCTCTAGTTTATTGGATGACCACTTGTTTTCATTATTTGTACATATTCTCACTTCCATATTTTCAGACGCACAAACAAGACCCTTTAAATTAAATAAAAAAACAAAAATATAATTTTTCATCAATACAAGGAAAACAAAAATACAAAGCAAACTAACACTCAACTTGTCGTAACCGGCAATATGGGTGACCGGGGCAGTGAATCGAGTAACTATACCATCTCTTTCAAAACCAGGGTATGTATACGTCTGTACGGCATGATAATCAGTAGAAACATATAAACGATCACCTAAAACGAGCATTGATAATGCCCATTCTCCGACACATACACTACGAGGATCATCATCTTCGAGATCATTCCATACTCGAATATCTCCATCAGATCCACAAGTCAGGATCTCTCTGAAGTGAATTTTACAAGTCAAATAAGTCGATGAGTGTATAAATATTATTTAATTTTGAAATAGACATCCTTGATAAGAAATATTTTACTTACTTTCCATCGGATGAGTAAATGACTTCTGTATGGCCTTCAGCATGAGCATATCTTGGAGCTCGGCGTTCCATTTTCGAAAAAACGACGTTTTGGTTTTCACGAAAGCTTGAACTTTGGTAAAATTAAAATCCGACTGTCAGTTCATCACAGACTGATTGTTTCACGTTTGAGCGGGAACGGTAGACGTGCAACGTAACATATGAAAAAGTGAGCATTATTCGTCAAAGCATAATTACAAATTAGATAATAAAAAATTATAGTTATAAAAAAATACTTAATTATTGTTGAATTTAATTATAATATATAAATTTATTTATATTTTTGTTCATAAAAATTGGAAACCAGCGATTTAAATTTTTAGCACTGGCAACCATTCACTTGACAGCTGTTAGTATACACGTTAACCTCACTTTGTGTGATTATTTCTTGTAGAAAAGTAAGTAATATTAATATACGTTTTATTTCATAAAATTGTTTTTTTTTTTTAATAAATAATTAGATTACTGCTAAACTTTCAGAAAATAAAGACAGAATGGGAGGTAGAGGATGGGGTGGTAAAGGATCTTCATTGACTGTTGAACAGTTACAAAGTATGGGTGTTGGTAGAGGAGAAGGACCTGGGCCGACTCTTGCGCCTCCACCATTGTATCCGAAATTAGAAAATCCGCCGCTGCCTTTAAATGTATTTAAATTTTCTAATCATGATTTAATGAATCACAATATTATTTGCAATGTTATTTTTCGTAGATGGATGCTTCCATGGATTACATGCTAATCTTAAAAAAACAATTTATTGAATTTTTAAACGATTCCCCTGTTTATGTTCGACCTGACGCTGTCAAAAGTAATGTTGAACGTTATTCTGATAAGTACAAAGTAAGCAATGTTTTTGAATATTTGGATTTATTAGTTTCTAATTATTAAAAACTGATTTTAATGATTCATATATTTTCAGGTTTTGTCAGTAGATGGTAAATCAAGTAAAGCTTCATGTTTCAATTGGAAGCATATGCCTAGAGAGTTAAGACCTCCTCAAGAAAGGCAATCAAATCTAACTAAAGGTGTTAAGAGGAAATTATCTAAACAATTAGATGTTAATTTAAGGTATTACTAATTTATGTTTTTTTTTTAAATTGTATTTATTATTTTTACCAAATTAATGTTGATTTATATTTTCAGATTAAAAAAATTAGAAGAATTAGAAAAAAATGTCAAAAACGAAGGCGAAAATGTTGAAAATTCAGGCAATGCTGATAAAAATTCATCTGATGATGAAGACAAAGAGTCAGAAAAAGAAGAAGTAGAAGATCCCGATGAAGAAATGGACGATGGAACTGATTATGTAGATAATTATTTTGACAACGGAGAAGCATTTGACGAAGAAGACGATAATTTGGATGATGGACCTGTATATTAGATTATTTATATTTAATTGTTACGCTTTTTCATTTTGAATAAATAAAAAAAACTCTAACTTTTGTTATTTACTTATTGTTAGTAAATTATACTCAAATTTAATATATTAAATATTTACTTGTGAAATATAAAATATAACTTATCTTTATCATAAGTCACCTATTAGGTAGTCACTGTTATATTCAAAAACATAAATTTTCCAATTGAATACATTAGCAACGTGAAAAAAACAAATAAAAGCACAAATTCATTTATATATTATAGCACGTTTTATTATCTTCGCGAAGATCCTTCACAAACAAACATCTAAACACATACAAAATAAAAATTAAGCATTTTAATAAAACCAGACTTCATATTTCGTTGTTTATTCATTTTTTTTCGATACCCAGCCCAAGAATAGGGCATGAGACCTAAAAAATTCTGGCGCGCCATGTATGAACAAGTGTTATTCGGTCAACTTGTAAGTCTTGTTTGGAAAGTAAAATATTGACTTTACCTACTCCAAAGCAAACCATGAATGATTTGAGGTTTCGCCGGAGTGCACGTGTCGGTGAACTGCTCAAAGGGCCCCGGGTGGGCCACGACCACGTGTCCTGAGCCCTATCTTAGCGCGTTGCCGCTAAGTGCTCCGTATACAATCGCCTTCATCCACGTGCTTTTTTTATTGTTCGTCTTTTTCATCATCATGTGCAGCTTATACGACGTCAATAATAAGAGAAGGCTTTTTTGAAATTCGAGCATTTTTTTATATGCATTCGTAATAAGGGGGAGGTAATTATTGAATGCTAAAAGTCATCTTTACTAAGGGATTACAAGTTACTAATCAAAGTTAATTTTTTTTTAATAACCGTGTATATGGGCGTAGGTAGTCAGGGGAGAGAAGGTATAGGGGGGGGGGGTCTCTCTGAATTTCAAAAATATTTACGCTTTATACTTAAATTATAAAACTTTATACTTACGCTTTAACTTTATACTTAAATTATAATAGATCAATTATTTGAATGCTTTGATTTTAAACACATACTTCAAATGATATAAAAGTAAATTTGTTATTGTTGGGAATTGTTTACATAATATAAAAATGGGTCCCCCCACTCCCTAAAAAAATCTTTATAATTTGTTGCATAACTTCAGTTATCAAAAGAAATATTATTGAATAATAAAAAAAAAAAATTGTGTTATTGTTTTTATATAGCGTTCGAAGAAGCATACACTCACTGCTTCGCTGTTTGTTTATTCAATTAGTAAGCAATTTTCCCTTATACTGATGGTTTTTCTCAAAATATTGAAGTTGAAAAAACGTCCAGGACAAAATTTGGACTGGTTAAAACAAAGTCAGATTCGTTTAATGAATAAAAAATATGTATTTTAAAGGAATTAGTTAAAAAACAACAATGGGAAAAAAAACGCAATTTCATTCCAATAATTCCAAATTTCATAATCAATATTAATTTCAATGTGATTTTTAATATTATTAAAAACCAGTTGCTACTTCAGAGACCATTCATCAAATTGGTCGAATAAAAAGAATAATCAAATTTTTGAAAATTGATAACAATCTATGGATTCGAAGTCGGTAACGTCCACATATTTCAGCGCCAAAGTTTGACATTGATAAAACATATCCTATAAAACTTTCAGTCGAGCACAAAAATAAATAATAATCGACATGAGTGATAAAACGTATTCGAAATGGTTCGGTTTGCCTGCGGACCGGAAGGTTGCGGTTTCGTGTTTGAGGGCGAAGCGTTTTTCTTTCGGCGCGTCTAGTTTTGAGCTTTTTTAAAACCCGAAACGGACGCAATTTGGCCGACCGCATAATATCACTTATAAATGCACCCGACGATATTAAATGATACAACCTCACGCACTAACTTGCAGTTTTCCCATAAAAGAACGAAAGGTTCATCGTTCCGAGCGGGTCATTAAAACAAATCGACGTCGTCTTGTGAGATCGCCGCGTCTGATTTTCAGCACTGCTTTTGATTACAGTTGCGAATTTACTTTGTCCGGTTATTATATCACGTTATGTTCTGTTGTAAATATTATTCGTGAGCTTTGTTTAGTTGAAACTTTGTTTTTTAATGATATAAATAAAGTTTTTTTTTGTAATTTTATTTATTTTTGAAGAAAAATTTAATGAACGTGGAAATAATGGTTCTAAAATTATTATTTCATTTTTTTTTATTATTCATTCAAATGAAAAGGAAACTTTTTACTGATAATTTTTTATACGACAATTGTATATACGAAGATTGAAGAAATGAAAATTGAACTCATGGTATTTGAGCACGTAACTGTGGAATATACAAAAGTAGTACCTATAGCAATTGGACACAGCGACACTCGAACACATGACACTTGGAACACAGCGACATTTGAGCACAAGACAGTTAAACACATGATACTTAAACTCTTGACTGTTGAATACACTGCAGTTGTTGATACGGCAATTAGACACAGTGATACTTGAAGACATGACACTTGGAACACAGTAACATTTGACCACATGACAGTTAAACACATGATACTTGAACGCTTGACTGTTGAATATACTGCAGTTATAGATACGGCAATTGAACACAGCGACACTTGAATACATGACACTTGGAACACAGCGACATTTGAGCACATGACAGCTTAACACATTAAAATTGAACACATGATTCTTGGATTACAGCGACAATTAAACATTCCCACGCACCTGAAACAAGATATTTCAACACTGATAATTCTGATCATGCCCTAACCGAGCGGCCCTAATAAAACCAACGAAATACGATTCTCGGCGCATTCAAAACACTCCATAAAAACGTTCGAATTAGCATCGATAAATCGTCCGCAAATATAATTATGCGTCGAAGATGTGCGCGCCGAATTTTACGCGCGACTAATGTCAATTTATCGTCGGCCATTGAATGCGACGCGCAATAAAATAATTTTCGCGAACGCGCATTACGTATTATGTTGCACACGGGACCGAGTGGGTTCGTCGCTTTATTGCCGATGGTTCGATGGAAACGATTACGTTTACAATTTCTGGTCGGTTTTGTTCCGCGGTTTCAGATGTTTGGTGGTCCGTTACTTGTAAAAATAACAAGACATAACTTTGCGCGGAACGCACGCACGAGTGCGATGGTCATATTCGGCGTTTGCTGGAAATATTGGGGGTCCTGATCATTTGGATTAATCGTCGAATTTGTGAGTGATTTTTATAGGGTAACGTCATCAGTGGTGAACCACTTACCTGTAGTTGGTAATTTTGTATAAAAACCAAAAAATTAAGGTTTTTAAAGATGATAATCTTTGCTATAGATAAACTGTTTCTATCGTGTTCTTTCCGAAAGATTATGAACATTAAAAACCTTATTTGTTTAATTTTTTTTGAATGATGATCAATTACAGGTACATGGTCCACCACTGGTGTCGTTACCCTTCTTATTATTTATGTATAGAATCGATTGAATCATATCATTATCATTTGTTGCATATTTGACATGTACCTATTGTCTTCGAAAGATATAATACATGTCAAATTAAGAAAATGATAGTTTCGAACAAATTTTTTTATGAACGATAAAAAAAATATCTTAATTTTCAATGATATCGAAAAAGTCTTCTGTAATAGAAATTATATATAAAACTTTTGTTAAAGATAAGTTATCTTGAAAGTATCACTGACTCATCGATTGATATGAATAAATCAAAAACAACCGGCAGTACGAAGAAGACCAATGTTCGAGGTTATGCGCTGAAAGACTAAAAGCAACTATCAATTAGATCGAACAATTGAGGTTTCACTCTTCGCTGTCCGATAAGGCAAAATCGTGCGATTTAGTTCGCGAATCAATCTCGTCGCCCGTGTAATGTAACCTTTCGCGAGCGAGCGCTCTCGTTAATGGTACGTCTCCATTAAAGTGATAAAGTGCAGAGCACACATTTTTAAGGTTCCCTCTCAAGTGCGAGGGCCGCGCACCCGGGAGGCTGTATTTGCTCTGGCCAGATATGGCCATCACGATCGGTCAATAAACGTGTGGGTACTCGGCGTCGGAGCGATTTCATGAAGCGGACAAGATTCCGAGATTCGAAATGGTGGTAGATGGCGATGGCGACGGACTTTGATGGTGATGAAGAATGGACGCTCGAGAGAGATGTGGTGGCTGTAAGATTCGCTATTCTGTATAGTGGTTTCTGAAAATGTACGGTGAAATGATCAGATAATTTATTTTCAAAGTTTGTTTGATTATTTGTGAATGATTTAAGGGTTTATGTTTAAATTATTCATAATAGTCTTATAAATTTGTGGAAATTGAATATATTGTATTTAACGATGATTTTGGATAATTTCCAATTTTGAATTTTCTCAAAAAGATTCTAGCTTGATTCTGATAAGAATGTAAAGTTAACGTAGCAAACCATCATAAGTATATGCGACCTGTATTAAATCATTTACGAAAAGAGTTTTTCTCGATCAATTAGATTGTGATAACTTTTAATTATTTCATTATTGCTAAGAAGAAAAACACAAAAAGTTTGAATATCAAAAAACTATATTAATTAGACATCAACGCAAGAATTTATATGATTTTCAGTGCCATCAAGTTTGAGACTGAACTGAATTATTTTTTTTAACCAAACCTAACCTAATCTAACCCATAGGTACCCAAATGTGTTAAGTTAGGTTAAGCTGGGTTAGGTTAGGTTAGAAACCTTACTTAACACCTAATGTACCTATGGATTAGGTTTTTTTTTTATTGAAACGGGCGGTAAGGCGTGTTTCTCTCCTTTTTTCCCCTTTTATTTATTATCAAGGGTTTTAGCTCCTGCATATTTAAATCTGCTACTAATTACTATGTTAAGTAAAGTTTTGTTAGGTTGGGTTAGGAAAACAAAATTCAGTTCATTGTCAGTCTCAAAGCTAGTAGTACCCAATTTTCTTCACTGAAAGAGCGAAATTCAAAAATTAAATGTAAAATTCACACAAAATTACTCAAATAACTTTAATTCAAATTAATAAATCTCATAAATATTCCATATCGACTCATAATTTTCTAAATATGTATACTAAAACTCACCGAAAAAATTAAACATTAACGCACTAATGACCTAAAAATACGAAATCCAAACTCGACACACACGTCAAATTTCTCATGAACAAAACATTTACATTCAAACTATTTGTCCTCATGAACAACCATCCCCTATATATAATAGCGAATTTCTGTATGTGTTCGTTCGTTCGATGACGCTCGCTACTTTTCCGCGAATATGGTCTTTATGCGTATACAGTTAACGTCTATAATATGATGACTATTACCTACTACCTCAGGCTTTGCCTTTATGTCGTAATTGTGACGATAATAAATGAACTGGTTTTATTAATTAAATTTTAAATATTCAAATCGAGTAGCCGATGTTACTACTGGCTTTGCCATTCCAATTTAGCCTATATGCCCATTAAAATGACGTCTATAATCACTATTTATATCATTCTCGAGCTCGAAAATCGCGAGCTCCAACTGTAGTCTTTATGCTCATTATAACAACGCCTATAATCGCGATAATAAACAAAATAATTATTGATTATATATAGATAATATTCCGAATTGGATGAAGCGATCGATACTCCAAAGCGAAACCCAATTAAATATTTTCACATTTCATCGCTTCCTTAACAAATTTCATTTCATTTCCATTTAAAAAAATTGACATTATACTAATCAATATATATCTTCAAACTTTAAATTCACGGCCGATGCTATCAACATCGTGCCTTATACACTAGTTCGAACATAAACACCGCAAACCCTCTAAAACCCGCACCGAACCGAGCCCAACATCCGAAACTCAACCCCCCAAAAGCCCATCGTCCGCGACAGCCCCGCGCCCCCCAACCCCGCACCTATCGCCGCCGAAAGCCCTTCCTCCCGATCCCGAAGCACAAAGCGGAGCTTTCGGGCCGGCAAACGGATGCATTCGGCTGCAATGACGCGGCCCGCGTCCATGGTGGGAGATGTTCCCGCCCGCCGCTGCACCGCTCGCCCAGTTGACAGCCGATCGGCTCGCGGTCCACACGCGACCGCCGACGGCCATTGACCGCGGGAGCTTTGTGGCGGATGTGTCGGCGCGTCGCTTTTTTCTATTTTGCACGGTAAGGGTGGGCGATTTGTGGCGTTTTCTAATAAAAGTTTTCGATTTTGATCAAGTCCTGTTTTTATACGATTTTTTTTTAAATATTTTAAAAGCATTCATTTGTTTTAATATTTTAAAAAAAACGAAGATTTACGGAATCGGTTTTTTTAATTATCGCGGTTTCTCACGGTGTTTAGAGCGTTCGACGATTTGAATAAACGGTGTGCAATTACACGACGTATAAATGTATAATAAACACATAATAAAAATAATTGAATTCATACATATTCAATGTGGCATTCGATATTTGTATAAGTTATGAATAATTTTCGCTACGCCGACCTGCCGAGAAATTTATTATGTGCGATGCGAGCTTCCAAAATCCGACTTTTCGAAAAACGTCAAAAGCCAGTGCACCTTGAACGTGTGTGCTCAAGAAGACCGGGTTATTGTTTGTCGTGTGTAAATAGCGAGATTTCGTTCTTCCATATTCCCAAATGTACGTGTCGATGTTTTTTTTTCGAACGTAGAAATTCTCATAAATCGTATCGTAAATATGTCGACAGATCGAAAAAGTCCGCACTGTAAAATTTTACAATCGTTTTATCTCTCACGGTATGCATATCTTCTTATACTGCTTCGAATTTGAGAGCTTTTCATTTAGATTAATCAATGCGTAAAATTAAATATCGGAGATTTTTACAGATAATTCCGAAATGCGAAAAATGAGCTTTTTTCTTTTCGTAAATACGAAAAGTTATAGCGGACGCGCATTAAAATTTGTTACGGATATTTGCATTAAGGATTCATATTTTTGTTCATGTTTGATTGCATCGGCAGATTGTCACAACGATAATTATCGCTCGTCGGATTTCGCATGGTAAAATTTAGAATATTTCAACGATTACATATATAATAAAACGAAACGGACGAAAAAAAGCATATGCGAAATAGCCGGGCTTTCGTGTAATGAATATTAATTAACGACGCGTTCGGGCAAAAAATAAGATGCATCGAACGACAAAATTATTCGAAACAATTGAAAGAGAAATACCGTTCGGCGAAAATTAATTTTTTCGCTTGTAAATTACAATAAAGTCTCATTTGGACATTAACATTTGCATAATTATTGCGAAACGTGATTCTAGTTCTACAGTAGAAATTTTGCAATGTGAATTTTTTTTAACATCAAACACTTATAATTCAGTACATTATTTTTGTTTATAAAAAAATTGAAATTACAATAAGTCTTATTCTCTAAAAGCTTAGTTAATCAGATCTTGAAAAATTCGGTTCAAACTATTCTCTTTATTTTAATAACGAAATTTCGACATATTTATACCAATTTTTTTTAGTGAAATTGCTATTGTACAAATACGAGGTCGACGGATTCATTAATATAATTTATGCGATGTCGACGTGAAGGTGTTACGCGCCCGATTAACGACCACGATTGATTAGCTCGATCGCTCGATCAATTTTGATCGAACTCAAGGCTCTTCGGATCTATCCGAGCAGCTCGGATTTGTTGTAGAACAATGAATGAAACCTTCGGTAAATGTAGAATAAGCGATCTACGCAGATCGAAAGTCGGTGGTGAGTGGAGTGCGAGTATTTTACATTGTGTTTTTTGATGGTATTAATTTTTATAAATTATTTTAGTTTGAATTAAATCACTCGTGTTCAATTTTATTTCGAAATTGTCATTTATTTGTAAAGAAAAAGATATGTTTGTATTTGGATTTTGTGTGAATCGTTTAAGAAACATCAACGGTCGAGTAAATTCGCAACCTATTAATTTTAACGAATTCTGTGTTTCAACGTTTCAACGTTTAGTTCGCATTATTTAAAGAATAGCTTTTGGTAAAAAATTGTTGAGATAAAAAAGCATGATTTTTTTATGTTTCAAAAACTCTTTAAAAACTATTCGACATCAAGTAATTTGTTGTATTTAACATTTTCTAATTAGGTAAAATTTTTGACATAAAAAGTAATGTTCTTGTAGTTTTTTTTTTTTGAAAAGTTGACAGAAAACAGCAATTATTTGTACAAAACAATTAGGTACTAAGCAAGATGGTTTATTTATATACTTAAAGAGATCCAGAAATTGATTTTATATCTTGAACAAAGACATGGGGCGTTATCGAACAATATGTAGCGGTAGGCACATTCAGTGATACAGCTTTTATTGTTGAACACGATATAACAGTAGCAGCAATAGAAATAACGTTGCAAACAATAATAATTTACAATTTAAACGGAATCTTATTTACAAAATTATGAAAAAAATTTGAATTGAAATAGATCTTATCATATTTTACAAAAAATTCACGTATTACTAAATCTTTTATAAAGAAAAACGACTATCACAAATCACGAACGAAATAGTTAATAAAATCCTCGAAAATACATCTGATAAAAAAATAACACCGACACCAGAACTAGCAACTTCATCAACTCCGAAATCGACAGCAGAATCTATATAACGGCGACAATAGGATTATCACCGTCAAAACAGACAGTGGCACCGGCGGCATCATTAGCGGCATTAATATCGGAATTAGCAGCACTATTAGCGGCATTAGTATCGGAATTGGCAGCAGAATCGGCAGCAGCATTGGCAGCGACCTCGCAGGGGATACCTTTTGCAAGAAGCGGTAGTGCAAGTGGCTGCTCGCGGCTGTTGATCCGACGAATCGCCGCTTGTCCGTTGACCCTCCGCGTCCGTCCCGACTAGGAAATACGATACCGGCGATTTCATTCAGCTAATGCGGAAAGTGCTCGCCTGTGCGAGGTGCGAGACTATGGGCGTGGAGGTTGAGGAGGGCCGGCTTTGTGCCCGGGAAGTGTGGTCCGGTGCTTGGGAGGGCGAGGTTGTATGTCGAGTGCTCGAGCCGCTGGTCGATGTTGGTTTTCGGTTTTGTCAATGGATGGCCTTTTGGAAGTTGTACGTATTGAGGTGCAATGCGAGTATTGTTCGGATTGTATATCTGAAGGGGATTTGGAAATATTGTGTTTTTCGATTGTGAATTATATTTTCGAAAGTGTTTATTATAAAAGGTAATATTTGGGCTTCGTATAACACAGTTGTATGGTTCCACAAAAGCGTCGTGTGATACAAATTCGCGTTATAAGAGGTTTGAAGTTTATACAAAATTAGGGTTTTGTTAATATCCATTTTTTGAATGAAGTATTTAGATAAAATACATTAAAGGTGTATAAATTAAATTCCTTAATGTGTTCTACGGGTGATTTATGCATTTTAAGTCCGTCAATTAGATTTATTAACGATTTTCGCGCGTAGTTTTACGTGTACGTGTTGTAGGGAGGTTATGTTTGATAGTTTTTACAAATCATATGCACTTATAATACATGGATTACGCTTGAAATTCATTATTAAAGCACTTATTTATGTTAAATTGTAAATTTTTCAATAAATAATGAATGTACCTAAATATATTGTTATCTAATTCATTTCAATTTTTTTCCATCTCCGTGGAAAATACATACAAAAATAGATCACAATTCATTAACCATATTATATCAAAATCGTTTTATAAAAAACCATGTTATACGAGGCCCGAGTGTATTTAATTTAATTTCGTTCTGAATACAATTTTATCGAATCCTAACAACGAATCGATTGTACTCAACGCTCGCATATAATTCGCAACCCACCGACACAATTTCGAACGCGAAAATCTCCCGCATCTCCCCAAATCGAAAACGCACCAACAACCGAATCGTCAAATCCCGTCAACAATCCGCACAACAAACCCCTATCACACCAAACAACCAAAAAACCATACACGCCCGAGATAACGACACACCCGCGCACGTGTGTGGTCCACCATCGCCGAATCAATTATCCGTCACGCACTCGCCCGACGCTCGCGCATCACTTACTGTCAAATTAACGCGGAAAAGCGCGATTTCCCCATTAAACCTCTCCCGCTTTTGTCCGCTCGCATGAAGACGTCCTCGCAGGACAAATAAAGACGTCACGGGGGCCGTTCCCGAGGAACGGGCTCGATAGGTGGTCCTCGGGACTGCGCCCCGTCCCGGGCCCTTTTCACTCGGACGGGTCGTTTTTTGTTTCGCTTTCGATGTTTTAACGCGGGCATCGGCTTTTCGTGGCCGCTTTATTGCGTCATTTTATGTGTTTACGTTTATTTTCGGCTTCGATTTTATTTACACGAGTGTCGTTATCGTTGAATAGTCGAGCCGTTTCGGGAGATTCGTATCTGTGCGGCGCAGTCGAGTCCCGATGTGTTCGGTACCAATTTTATTTTAAGAAATACTGTATATTAAAAAAAAAATGATGAAAATTGAATAGTGTGTCAATTTTCACATAGAAATGTTTATTTATTAAGAAAAATATATTTTTTTTATCAAAAAAGTTTGACCATTATATATTTTAAAGTTTGGAATATGAAATTTTCTCAATCTCTCTAGAAAACATTTAATAAATATTTTTAACAATTTTTAGGTATAATAGAATAAATTAAGAGTTTAGTGTGATTGTCGAAGTAACCAAAAAGGATAATGGATTATTTTGTATTAAAAGCCGATAAATTTGTTAATTGATTGTTTTCAATTGTTTTTATACTAGTTCCAAATTCGACATGTTTTTTTATTCAAATTCCATCAATAGTTTCTACAGATTTATTTTATTGTACAAATTAAGCCGTGACTGTATTCTAAGTTGTTGAAAGAGCTTTGAATGTTAAGATGTTATCTGATATGTTTCGTTTAGAATATTTTGATGAAGGTTGACGAATTGTATTTCTAAGACTACTGTTCGTAGGCTCGAAAATCTTCAAGTACTTTGAATCCTTTTTTTTTAAATAATATATGATGTTATAATATTAAAGAAACGAATCGTATTTCCATATACAAAAAATTCATATATCGCGTTAAATTATTTATTTTTATAGCGGCAATAGACATAAAAGGAGCGTATAGGTATTTTTATGATAATAATTTATGCCGATGTTGAAAATTAACAGATTCAATACGAAAACGTCATCCCATTTACGGCTTTTATGTGGCAAGGGGTTAATATGAATTCGTATACACGAGGCCGTTCGTAATGCCGACGTTGAATTGTTGTACGGTAAAAAATTGCGTTTTTTACCTGCCGCTCGGGCTAGATGAATGAACCAAATGAGACCTCGAGAACAGCTGTTCGTGACAGGTGTGTATGTGCGAGTGTTAAAGGGCAAGATGTCTGTGAAAAATGACGTTTTTCATTAAAAAAAAATTCGCGTTTATTTTCTTCGTTGGCTATAAACGACGCCTCATTTGTCCGTCGTTAGGGTTGTCGAAAGTTTGTCATATTGTATAGGAAAATTTGAAAAAAATTAATTTTGTACTGAACTTGTAGTTGAATGACATCCCTAGACATCCGTATAATAAGCATGAGGATAATATTATTTATATTTTAATATTATGACCCTATTACATGTACGATTCAAATTCTAGTTGTGAAAAATCAAACTTGTCCGTCTACAGATGGAATTTGAATATTTATTGACACTTTACTGTTTCGAAATTGAAAAAAATATTATGTATAACTTGTATTTATACAAGTTTGGATTTGCGATTATTATAAAAAAAATGTTATCGGCTCTTTGAAATTTTCCCGAACACGCGTGTAAAAAGTGTAGACAATAATTTCCGCCGTGCGGAATTAATATTTTATTTTGAGACGATCGCTGCTCAGAAGCTCATAAATTTTAAATATTATCCCATTTAATTTAAATATACACATATATGTTCACCGCATCGAAAAGATTGGTTTTGAGTAAAAAAAAACCGCTCTTTCTGAGCTTTTTCCGTAAAGAACCGCCATCGAATTGGGATTACCGATGTAGAAAAAAAAGTTTATATTATGTATATGGGAAAATGAATGCATTTTTTCGAACATTTAAAAAATATGTAAATTTTCGAAAACGATCGAATGTTGCGTTGGCGTGATTCTATCATATTTTGTTCAAATACACTATGCGGAATGTTTCATTATCTTTCGGTTTTTTCCCTCGTATGCGAAATTATCATTATCGGTATAAATATGCATAGAAAAATAATTTACGTACACGGAGATGAAAAAAATACCGCTTTTTCGTTTCATTGTTCGCCCCATGTGTAATTATTCGAATCAGATTTTTGGATTTTGATTTAAATTAAAAAAAATACGCATAATAATGTTTTTTTTCCTGTATGGGAAAAGAGCAATTGTTCGCTCAATTAATCTTTGCGGCAATTACATTTTTTTTATATTCGAACATGTTTTACTGTTATGCTTTTAAAACGTGAGAAAATCACGACAAAAGCGTATTCAATACGGGCTTTTTCTTTTTTTTAATATAATTGCACCTCGAAATTATGATGTTGAACTTGATAATTGATTATACACATGCTTTTAACAAACAAACTTAATAGTATAATTTAGCTTAGAAAATTATACCATAACGAACTTAAATGCCGTTCAAAACGAATACATTGGGCACGGTCAAAGATGAGGTTTATTTTTTAGAACGGACGAATCTTATTTACATAATTCGCTCGTTTTCTATTTTGAATCCAAACATTATCCCTTTTCCGAAGGTGTAAAGGACCAATTCATTATAATTATTGCTAAGAATCAGTTTTTATTATTATCGTTTCGTCAGAAAAGCTTCAAACACAATGAATGCGTTCGGTCTTTTTTCGGCTGTCGTAAATAAATCAGCGACGTGGAGCACTCAATCGCAACGTAATCACTGATTATTATTTGTTTTAATTATAGAAATAAATAATGTATGAATGGATATTTCGATTACGCGAACGGTCCGGCCCCCGAAAAATATATTCTTCTAACTTATTTCTCCGCAATAAAAATGACATTTATTACACGAAATCTGTCCGTGCATTCGAGGCTGAGGTATGTATTTTTTAAGTCATAAAAGTTGTACCGTAATGATTATCGAAATATTATTAATTATTTTTATCCAATCAGGCTCTCGTGGACTCACTATAAATAACGTTATGTTGTCCAGGTGAGCCAAACTGAACGAACGATTTAATTATTTTTTTAATACATTCGAAAATTAGTATTTATAAATCTATAACAAGGTTATTCGATTCGATATTTAGATCAAGCTTCGGTTATAATTATACATAGATTTTTTTATATAAAATTTTATTAAATTACATTTTTTGTTAAAAAAAAAAATAATTTTGATATAAATAAAATTTAAATTATATATCAAGCTCAATATTCAAATTTGTTTATTCCATATTGATACATCAGTCTTATAATAAGTATTGAGTTTCAATTATGTTACTATTACACAACTTTTCATCTATTGATCATATACCTATTATGATTGTAGACCCATTGACTCAATTTGTGCTTACCAAAGTTAACCTTTTGAGCGCCTCTGTCCGTACCAGACGATTGCCGGTCTAGAGCTTCGCCTGAGGCCGATCGCGGCCGACATGTTTCTTAATTTGCCTACAATCCAAAACGCCATTCTTCTTCTGATTCATCTGAAGCTGAGACGCGGTCAGTATCATCAAACCAGATTTCTCACGATCAACGCAAATATTTACGACGCGCCCCGACGAGTGCTCATGAAACGACACAATTCGGCCCTTCGTTCGTTTTTTTTGCCACATTTTATGAAGGTTCGGGTCTGATGGAGTAACTTTTGCTGCACCTGAAAGGTGGTTGTTTATTGTGTCTGTAGGTTTCGAAGTACAGTTACAAATGGGATGATTGTGTTTAGCGCTAAGTGCGTAATTGTGTCATAAATTTCACCTGAGTGTTACAGGTAAAAGATTTGCCTGTATTCGCAACTGTTGCGATTGTAAAACGTTAGTTAACGGTATAGGTATAAGGGTAATAAAATTGATGAGTAAAAACGATAACGTTTCCGAGAAAGTGACGAAAATATGAAAAATAATAAAATTGATATTTACTGCCCGTTATGTTTCAATCATTTTCGTCAAGGATTCTTGAAATTCTACGAATAAAATCCGTGACTTAACATAGCAGTAGCAGATAGGATCGAGTTTGCACACAAAAAGTCATAAATTTAACTCGATTGATGAATTTCCAGTAATAAAATATCCATTAATACGCATTTATAAGATATTAATCTCCGCGTTATTCATGTTGTGCGTTCGGACTCCTACTGTGCGATATCCTACGAAGCGATCCATGAATTATCGATTTCGATATTCCGCTTCTAATAGATTTTTCCTGTTTCGGAACACTTCTTTTTCTATAATGAATCAGACTATTGCAATTTATGATTCGATCTAAAAAAAACCAGGATAATTTACAACCACCTTTTAATAATTGTTCACAAACCATTTAGAATTTAATATATGTAAAAAATTTTGGGTTTCACTTAACATCGAGTGCGATGTCTGGAATTTCAAGTGTCAATTCAATTTACATATGTACGCTTAACAAAAGGTTGGATCAGCACATACCGAATTCTTGCGATCACTTATAATTTTTAGATTGTTTGTTTTCAAATATATTTTGCATATTGAACATGTATGCATTCTCTAGTTTGGAACGTACGAATTTTTTCTCATAGAAAAAAATGCAAAATCGAGATTTCTATTAATCGAAGTAACCAAAGAAGATCGCGTCCTCGAGATTGTGTGCATTTGGTCTATTGAACCGTTACGTGGGCGTTCGTTCGGGGTTAGAGCAAAAGAGACGGAGTTTCATCTTTTTTTTGTTCTGAAGATGAAGAAAAAAAACCCGCGGAGATCAACTGTGATGTAATGGTCAGCGTGCTGCTCTTATGACTCAGTGGCGTTACGCAATAACGACAATCGTTTATAAATATGACCAAAAAAAGCGGCGACGAATCAAAAAATAAATTCGATCCGACATCATGAATCGCAATGTCGATAATTAATATTGCGTGTTTTAAAACGGCGTAAATCTAATGGCCGTATTAATTTTTCGTATTTCGCAGATTTGTTCGATCCGTCGGTGCCGTATTATTATGTGTGCTTTGAATAAATCGATTTTTTTCCACGTAAGTGTGTTCAACGCCCACACAATGTGCATTAGTCAATACGTAACGTTAATATTGACAGATGAAAAATGACGTTAGAAGTGAACGTGCGAATCGCAGGCGATAATGCGAAACGTTTAATATTGTTGCGCAAAAGTTGTTTTTGCGGACGATTAAATCATTTTTTCCATCGCTGAAATGTCTCAATAATTTTGATCTATTTCTATCTAGCTTTCATATTAATTTTTCGTATAAGAATGATTTAATTCTATATTAAAAAATCATTTGAATAACATTACGAATATTTTTGATATTAGTATATTTAAAAGAATCTATGAGCGTTCAGTGAAAATCGATATATTTTTTAAAAATTATATTACAACTTAAAAGTATAGTCTACGCACGTCAATGCTTAGTTGTGAAGATTAGCACATTCTTGGTGAATTTTTGTTAAATTCGTTATTCTGTTTTGGTGCGCCGCTGCCGGCCACTGTGGGAACACCCAGAGGCGCTGCGAGCGTTATACTTTTTTGATTATTTTATTTTATATATATACATATATATTTTTTCGATATATATATTTTTTTGTTCGGGCTCCGGTCGAGATATTCGACCGCAAGAGTGTGTATGGAGGCGTGTGTGAGCATAGCGAAACAGGCCTTTGTGTACGGTAGTCTTAATTGTCCATTATTATTTTACGCTAAATATATACCTTTATAAGTACGAAAGAAACGAATCAAAAGCATTTAAAAGCAAATACCTCATTGGATCGTGTGAAAAGCTCATTTCGGTAATAACGCACACATTCAATTTCGTGTAATTAAATTAAATTGAAAAGAAAAATAAAAAAAAAACAGTTCATAAAAATTAAAATTATATTTATAATACATAAATCGTTAATGAATTCTCATTTGAATATATTTCGAATGATCTTGATTCCTTTCACTTTCAGTTCAAAATGAAAAAAATCGAATGGAGTCATTGAAATTTTCATATCTTTGCTCCGATCAAAAAATGGTATTTTCAGGTCTTGTCCGAAGCTCTGACTAAGATTCAATTACGTTTCAAGGCTTCGATCGTTTTCATCTCCTCATTACTGTGCGATTGTACGATTGAATCGTCAAAAAAGTGTGTCGGGTATTGAATGATGGTTCGGTTATTTTGATGGTCAAGCTTGTACCGCACAATCAATAAAGCCAATCATCATCATCATCATCATCATCGTTTTTTTCAGTAGTCAAGAATAGGAATTTGGTTGTCATTTAGTTGATGGTGATATATGGGTTTGAAAGGGGCGTATTTTTTAACGTATGGCGGAGCGCTTTTGCTTCGTTTCCCGCAAATAAATATCCATTTAATTATAATGTTTATACAGTCGTAAAAGGTGAAAGGAAAGAGGCCATATTTTATTCGGAAGAAGGTTTAAGCAACTGAAGAAGGATGGTGATGATTTTTGCACGATTGCGAACGAGCGAAAATTGTTTATTTTTCGCGACGCGCCAAAAGCGGCCAGTCGTGAACCTAAAGTTTAACTGGAATCAATTTGTTGTAAAAATAACATTTTGATGCGATCGTATAAGTTTTACAACTTAGCGGTTTCAGCTGCTATAAATCGAACGTGAAATGCACATAAAATAGACATGAAAATGCAACTGTGTGCGAATCGAAAACCCCAAAAGTTCCCACTAACGGAACCCACCTAGACCGACGACTATCATTTATTTTTTTACATCCCAAACACGAAAAAATCATATAAAACACCTCTTCTGAAACGAGGAAGTGAAAACGCCGTATATTATAAAGTGCGAGAGCGTACACACACACACACACACATCGCGAGAGACTCTCGTTTCAATTAGAAAGCGCCAAATGAAATCGGATATTTATTGGCCGTCGTGTACAGTAACACAATATCTCATATATCATATTGCGAATTCTGCCCTGCCACAGGAAGCTTTTAACATTGAATATGTTATGCGTGCGAGCGCGCGTGTGTTTGTTCGCCTGCGCGCGTGTGCGCCGCGTACATGTGTACGGCGCTATTAATTAAAGAATAATTAATTCGCGAACATGGTACGCCATATCGGAGCCGGTTCTTTGTCGAACTGGCCGGCGAATTTGCGGCGATGCAATTCGCATTATTGCAATATTGCATCGCGATGTTCGTGATGTTCGATTGCCGAATAAATACGTCGCGGTTGCTAATCTCTTTAAGTACCTACTAGTTTGTATCGAAGCGGAATTGCGAGTTTAGATATATTGAACATGTTAACTTATCGATTAATTTTAAGTGGAAATATATTTTATTAATTAAATATTTCAATCAGGCATGATATAATGGATTGATACTGAAAATTTCAAATGAAATACTATAAGTTTCAATATCACTTGTATAGTATAATAAAAAATATTTTTTATTAAAAAAGAGTTCAAATGCATCATTTATAAATAATCTATTCAGTCCTTGTATAAAAGAAAATGATTTGTAAAAATTGTCAAACATAACCTACTCACACACGCACATGTAAAACTATTTGCGAAATTCCTAAAGAAACCTAATTTACGAATTAATGAAACGTTTCAAGAAATTTAATTTGTGTACCTATAATGCATTTTAATGTATATTTTTTTATTTCTCATTAAAAAAAAAGGTATTAACATAAAACTTCAATATTTTTTCGGAACGAAAACGCTAATTTTGTATGAACTTCGAACCCCATATAACACGGATTCGTAATAAACGACATTTTTGTGGAACCATATAACCGTATCATACGAGTCCCAAGTGTACTTTGATGATATAATTATAAATTAAGCTTGTACGCCAGTATTCAAACAGGATCGATCATTAGATGCAATCGCGAGCGACTTTTAAAACAATTTATCATCCGCGCATTCGATTAAAATTAGCAGTTAATCATCTCGAGCAACCCACTTTCTAAGAAGCGATCGAAAAAGTCGTCGATCGGAGAGCTTTTTCCCACCGCGCATTGCAATTTTATTTATTGCGAAAGCGGCACTCGCTTATCTGTCACATCTACCGGCCACATACACACATCCAGTGCTTTCGTTTTGCGCGCGAAAGTCGCGAATGTGATAAATGGCCGACGCGTCTTCCGTCCAGGTAGAAAACTAATCGAGTTCTTAACGTCGAGGAGCGGCCTTCGTGTGAAATTGTAGAAAACGCTATCGCCTTTGATGAATGCATTATTATTATGCATTAGTGTTATGGTTTCTTTTTTGGCTGGAGTGAAGGCGTCGTTTCGATCTTTCAATTTCGATTCAAAGGCGAGTTCGCCGCGCGAACAGCACAATTCGTTAGCATTGTGCAATTATGTGCGGCGATTATGTGTTTTTGCGTTTCCCATGGCTTCGAAGACCTCGATTCTATCGTAGGCGACTTCCCGTGCCGGGACTCATCAGCAGTAAAATGAACGAAGAATGCTTAATGTACCAGGAAGAAATGGCGAAATGAGTTTTTTCCGCTTTATGAAGGAAAAGTAAATAAATAATAAAAGTGAATACACGTCTTGATATAAAGCAATTCGCATTTATATTTTCAATTGTTTATTTATTGTTCTTTTGTGTGCAGCCACCACTCAGTTTGACCTACAAATGAAAATCACGATTCCGAACCACATGCATTTCCTCTTATAAATTTCATTGCGCAATAATTCAATATAGGACGAACTTTTAACGTTTACCACGATGCATTGTTCGGCATTCGATAAAAATGATTTATCCACCATAAACAATAATAAACAACAAATCTTGGAAGTTTAATTCGAAATTTCATAATATAACACATTCCATTCGATGTTAATGCTATACAATAATAATTGATATATATTTATCATTTTATTTTACAGATACACCGTCGATAAACATTAAACTATTCAAATTATTAATTCCACAAACAATTTAATCAGTAAATAAATATTTTCTAATACAAATCAGTGAACAGTGTTCGAAATCTAGAAAATCATATAAAATCGTGAGTGATTGTGCTTCAGTGTTATCGTAAGATAAACAAATAAATAAAAATGGATCGCGATCGCGTCTGCAGGCGCAGGACTCGCCGCAGGAGTTGACCTCTTGCCACGGGACGTTCTTCGGCGTTGGCAAAGTTCAGCAAATTTCAGGTCGAGGATGCAAGGGGTCTTCATGAGTAAGCCAAAGGCGGCGGCGATAGGGGGCGGGGGCGGGGGCGGCGGGGGCGAAGGCACCGCCCAAGGGACCCCCGGAGCCCCCAACGGCGCGGGGGGCGGAGGCGCTGCTCCTGATGCTAGAGCGAAGCAAGTGCTCAAGGAAGCTGTCGATGCTGTTGTCAACAGTTTCGCGAAACACACTCAAGGATACGGAAGAGGTGAGTGCTCTTATTGCGTTTTTTTCTGACGAATGTCTGGTCGTGATTATGCATGGTTGAAATCAAACAAATTTGATTTGTTTGGTCAAATACTGGTAAATCGACTGAAACGAGTTTTCGTATGGTTCGTCATTATGATATCATTAGATTTATATGTTAGAACAGTTCGATTCGAGTGAGTTTAGTCATCCCAAATCGATTCATATGAGTCATCGTGACAAAATTTTGATAACGGTCAAGTATTGTATGCCGAATTGGTTTGAATCGAGTATCTAGGTGGATTCTAATCAATGGTTCACGTTATTGAGTTGGAATTTTAATGTTTCCTTTTATTGTTTTGTATCAAGTTTCACAAATTAGTTTCATTCTTTTGATCTTGTTCCGTATGTACTGCAATGTGAAAATCATGTGCTTATCTGAAAATAAAGAACTTTATTTATAATGTTCACAAAGTGCAATGTGCAAAATTAGCGAGGGAAAATCCCACAATTACTTTAATCTTTCTGTGGTATTTTCATTGTTCGTCGTGCTGTCATATAGTAATTTGCAGTTATTGTTAGCTTATATTCATGTTGTCATGTTCAATGTAGTGACATCGGATCAAAATAACGCAAAAATTTCTCGATTCATTTGAGAAAATGAAATCGCATGCGAATCATCCGATCTAGTTTAATTGGTTCATTTCATATATTTCATAGAACACAATATCGTTTCAAGAGAAAAGCATAAGGAATGCAATGCCCTTTTACTATTCTGAATAATGATCAGTCTCTAAGTCCGGAGAGGAAATATTTAGAATTAGGACAGTCGAGAGAGGTATTCGCTCGCAATTTTCACCGTTTGGAAATCCGATCGGCGATGATCTTAACGTCTCGATGAACAATTCGTGACTCACTGTTACGATGAGTCATCTCGTCCTCATCGCCGCGATCATTATCCTCGTGGGACGATTCGAAATGCGAAATGTTAAAGCGATCGACTCTCGCATGATAGCCATTATGCAACGAATCGTAAATAATTATCGACGCAACTTTTATTGAGATAATTGTAGCCGTTCGGCGAGAATTAAAGAACATCCAAATCTTATGGCTTTAATTTCGGGTACGCGAATACATTATATATTGAATGATATTATATATGATTTTTTTTCTTTTGCAATTTCATTGAATATGATGAAAAATTATAAATCGGTAGCGCCGGCGTTGTACCAGAGACCCGTCGGAACGCCGGATTGAATTAGCCGCGATATCTTGTTCTTTCACATTATGTATAATGCATACACAATATATAATAATAATATAATAAAAAGGGCCCCCGAGGAATCCCATTGTGGTGCCATTAGCAGTCGAGCGCCAGTACAAACACACGCAGAGAGTGAGAGAGCACACAAAACGTCCGTGTGGGAACCGACCGGTAGACAGACCGTGAAAAGAACTGCTTGCTCGTCTCGAGAATTATTTCCCATGACGAAAACGCCATCGATAAAATCCTACCAGTCGTCATTAACTCGAGCGGGCGAGGAAGCCGCCGAAATGTAATTTAGAAGCGTTGTTTTCACGCGCGCGCGAGCTTGCAACGCGAATTGTAGATTGCTCATGCGAAATAGTTAGCTTTCGTTTTTTCGATAGATGTATTAGGGGTTATATTCTATAATTCAAGATATTGCATGTTAAGTATCATGTTATGTTCTGTATGAAAGTTTTGTAATGAACTGCTGGTGTTGTGTTCGCCTATTGGTAATTGCTGATTGTGTTCGAAGCTTTGGAAGCAGCGCGAGCTTTCTTTCGGGTAGTCGTCTCATATGCCAAAGTTTTTTGAAGTTTTTTTTTCGACACTGCACTTTATAGAGGTTATCAAAGGTCGCACGAAAGTCCAACTTGATGCATTTATATTGCGCGCGTGTTTGTGCAGTGAAATCTTGATTAACAACGGCCGTTACGCTTTTATTTTTCGTTTATAATACAAAATCGCACATTCTCTGCTTACATTGTATCGTGTTGAGGCATACAAAGAGAGAGAGATTTTTACGTGAAAGCTTATCTTCGACCATATTTTTCTATGGTCGTTTAATAAACATTAAGATTAAACGAGTTGTATTGTAATGTACGCGAAAAATTTGGATTACTTTCATTGGTTGATCGTTATCGTCAATTTATTTGCATGGGGTGATTTGCGAAATTATTTCGAAAATATTTTTATGAAAATGACACCAGCAATAATTTTTATGCGAGCATATAAGATCTTTATATGGATATGCAACATTTTATGTCAAAAACGATACAGCGAGAATTAATTTCTCGATTGTCCATTGGGTATCGTAAAAATACGCTTGAGCATGTTTTATGTCGATTTTTACGAATATATGTATTTTTTATTGGCATAATAACACGCTCGAGAGCAGATTCGGCAGCCAAAAGTTAACATTTTAATTGTACGCCCTGTCGCGTTTCCGATCCAATTCGTTTACGTTACAACCTCTTTAATGACAATGCATTTTCGTTTCATCGCTGATAAAAAAGATTCGCACATACTTGAAACTTTTATCATACGCGCTTTTTCGAAATGTTTTCTCGTTTTCGTTTCTCAATATTTTATTGACCTGTAGCCTTTGGCTTATCTTTCGCATCTGCGCGGGGGAAATAGCTCTGACATATCGACGAATCGTTTGTTAATTCGCTAATCAACGTCAATTAGATGCTAATAAAACGAATATTAGCTCGGATAGCGTTTCGTTTTTATCGCTTTGCGGTACATACAATATTTTTATAATCGAACCATGTCGTAAAGATCGTTTCGAAATTGTCTATGTAATAAATTCGATTGAATGTCATTTAACCTTTGTGATTTGACCTGAAGATGAAAACTGATTAAATTTGAAGTGTTTAAAAGAAAATTCGTTTTTTTTATGTTTCATATAAATTCAAAAAACAAATCGGAATTCTTCGAATATAAAAATCATCAGAATGTTTTTTTTTTTCGACAATGGGTAAAGTTATAACTGGATATATTATAGAACTGCTGCGCCCAAAATTAATGTGTAAAATCATTTTAGTTAATTCGAAAAGAATTTGCAACAATGCGTTAAGAACGCGCTCGTACGCCGTATGTTTCCTGTAATCAAATAGTTCGACTGTCGTAAATTATTTCTCATGGTATAAATACGTGATATGCAAATAGAATCAACTTTTTTTTTGCGCAATGTACTCCCACATTTTTGAACATTTTTTATACGCGGACGCATACGATTTTTTTCCGTCTTCATTTCTCGGCGTCCACCGAACGTCGAATGCAGTCGAAAATCGCAAACGGGCCTCCGCCATATTATCGCGCACGTCGAGAATTCCTCAGCGTCCGCTTTATTGATTCGTCCTTTTCGTTGCGTTGTCGTTTACTTTTTTCGATTTTTTTCGCGGAGAATTAGCGATAATTAATCGGCGTTCTCACCGCGAAAAGATTTGTTGCCGACTTAATTAATTGCGACGGCCTTTATCCGAGGATCTTTCGCGGAGTCGGCGCGTCGACTTCCACGGGAAAACGAGGAAGTCTCTATCTCGTCGAATAGATCAAAGGATCTATCTAGATCTGGTTCGCCGTCAACACCTGTCGTTCGACATTTTTGCTTCGAAAGTCGGTCCGTTTCGTTTTGTCGACGTTTGCGCGTACGTCGGTGTATATTATGGCGGTGTAAGTTGTGTATGAGGTTGACAATACAATGGGCCGAGACAAAAAGCGTCTTCACTTTCGGTAGCTTTAATTGACATTCGATCGACGTCTCGTGCTTCCATTCTTTTCGGCTTTTGTGTTGTGTGTGATTTTTTTGCAGCCCGTTTCGAAATTGCGCCGTATGACCGAAAGTATACAGTGAAATCTCGTTAATTCGCGATAAACGTTCGATTCGTTGTAATAAATGATAATTTAATCTATTTAGATTCGGTATCTCAATATTTACTATTCATTATGGTTGTTTATTTAATATTCTTAGTTTTTGATACACAGATGTTTATCTATATGTTGTTTATGGTTAGTAATATTGAAGAATATTATGATATTTTAATAGAAAATTTGTGATTTTAGATAAATCTATCTTGTATTCACGAATTAATTTGATGAATCAAAATTTAAATCCTCTCGATCTCGATCAGTAGTGGTTCACTGTATTTCCATCCATTTGGTGGTGCATCTATATATTATACTTGAACACTATACGTACACGAGTTGTCGCATAATTGGACTGTCCAACAGTAGCTTTGGGACTCTAGATGGCTACTCGTTCCCAGGGACATCGTCGACATACCGTCGCGATCAACGATCGTCATCCGACCCCTTTGGTACCGACCTTTTTAACACGCGTGCGAAATGTGGGCCGTTATTTGAGAACCCTTTTTTAATTTTAAAGTTTTTTTTGTTGATGTTATTAATGCTTGCCATGTATACGAGTTATTTTTTTATTTATTTAATGATTACTGCGTCTTTATTATTTATTCAAATCTGTTAATTCAATAGGTCACGTTGGTCATATATAAAAGAAAAATGGCACGGTGAATGTTGACGTTTCGAGTATGGTGTGACAAAAGCGCATTCACTAGCATGCCCACGATGACCATAAACGAACGCTGCAAAAGGTTACACAATATAAAATGTCGAATCTCGGCTCGTTTTCATTTGCAAAAAAAAAGGTACAGACATAGCTTTTGCGCATCGTGCGATATCATGATTGCTCAATCGCAAAGGAGCCCGTTAAATGTCAGACGCCACTTATGAATTATTGAAGTTAAACTTTTGAACTCTGAAATTTTCCCTTTGGAATCGTTACGACTCTTATGACAATCAAGATTGCTTTCGAATCTATCAAAAATGTCAAAATCAAAAGCAGATTTATGCAAAAGTAAAAGTATACGTCGTACCGATCGTATAAAGAATCGTTTCAAACTGTTCAAATTCAAATCATAAAAATATTCATGGGCATCTCAACAAGTTTATATAATATAAATCATCTAACTAATCGAAACATCGGCATATTCAACGAAAACCTAAATTTTTCGCGCACAACTCCGGCGACACGAACGAGCAAGCAGACCGCAAACCCGCCTTCACTTACGCGCCACTAACGCGAGCGTTGACGCGCTCGCATATACTATGCATCCCGTGCGTGTCTACACGACATATTATACACACACACGTGCATACATATGACATAAAACCGAAGACACGAACGTCCGACCACCCTCTCACGCGTGCACACACGTATATAAAACAAGGCTGCCGAGCACACGGCGCAGTCGAGTCGAGGGCAGATTCCGTCGCGACGGCCGTTGTCTCGGTGCGGCCCGCGGACGACGAACCTGGAAGGATATTGATGAAAACGAGTTTTTATGGAAAATATGAAATTGATCACTATGTTATGCTGGACATGTGTGCGAGTGTGTGTGTGCGTGTGTGTGCGGGCGCGAAAGAATATGCACGCTTTGTATGCGCGCGCGATCATCGCGAGATTGATATCTGGCGCGCTTCTTTCGGCGAGAGTGCAACGCCTCGGTTTCGTGTGTATGTGTGGGGTGCTTGTTACGGTGGAGGCTTTCGTTTTGTGAACGATTTCGGCAGGATGAATGTATGAGGAAATTCGCTATCTTCGATGGGATTTGTGGAGTAGTTTCGTTAAGTTATGCTCATTGCATCGGTTATATACGGGTTACTGTTATTGGTTGATAACGGAAATTCAGATATCCATATGGTCATGGTAATGATATTCCCTTTATTTCAGTACAGTTAAGCTAAACATAGTCTTTTTTATAAAATAAAAAAATAAAAAAAGTATCATAAATAAAATACATGAATTTTCTTTGATGATAATTTTCATTCAATTATAAAATTTTAAAAATTGAAATATTTTCTTTATATAAAATAAATTTGTTTCATGAAGAATCTAGTATGTAATGTCGTTATGACCTGCACTGACCTGACAACGGCGGTTAATGCAAATCGTCGAGAATGCATAACTTTGGTAGATTGTGTATCTTGTGTGTGGCAAAGTGCACGTACGCGCGTTAATTTCGACACAATACATAAGCTGTTAATAACAACACGCAATAAAATGCAGTTAATGGTATCGTTAATGCAAAATACACTACTGGGGTTGTTCCCGGTTGCAATCACACGTTCGGATTCTCAACACTTCGATAGTGCAAATTTACAATCACGGGAACCTTTGATCAAAGAAGTTATTCTGTATAGGTAATATTCACATTTCGCATAACTAAATTTCAGCAACGTGTTTTTGCATAAAATATAGAGCTTAAATCGAGCGACAAGCATACAAGGAAGTACACGTGTATTTGCAAACCGTAGATTTTTAACGCTCGTGTGAAATATGCGATTTAACGAAGCGAAAACCCGCGAGATGCGGATCATTACCGTCGAACAGAAAAAAACACTTAAACGTATGGCTATCATAAAGTTTTTTTTCTTGCCTTCGTTTGACCGACACACGAACGAGCACATACACACACACGCGACTACATATATTATATATTATGTGTATTATACACGTATGATATATAAATGGCTACTCTACCAGTAGTGACCCGTTATAATCATCGTTCACAGCGCGGATTCTGGTGTTCCTCCGGTGGGCAATCTTCATCAGGGTCAGTGTTAATAATCGTTTTCTCTCGTATTTGAAATATCCGTGAACTTACCGTCTCGGATTCGGATGAATGGTCATGGATTTTTGCTACTGTATTGTTGCCGTGATTATCGTTGGGTTGTTTGGTTTGATTGATCTATGTGTATGTATATTTTTTAACTGGTAGATTTTATTATTTCGTACAAATTTTTGAATAATTGTATATCTTTATAATAGATTTTAGAATTTTTAATATCTATTTAATTTAATTAATTGATTACACGAGAAAAATTTATATAAAATAATAATATCCGACCATTATGATATATTATATTAAAATACTACTTTCTAAATATAGACACTCAATCAATATTAAATTAATCAAAATATTAAAAAAAGAGTTTAAAATGCGCATATTCAGACATCCATAAATTTTCCGACGAATTCCAAAATGAATATTTTATTGATTATATAACAAAATTAAATAAAAAATGAGAGCGAGTTTTTTATGAAATTCCATGGGATACAACGTTTTCGTTCTCTTAAGTCTTTTTTCATGGTTTAATATTTGATAAAACTTGTAATATTTAACTTTTATTTGGATGGAACACCTGTAGTATGAGACTGGCCTGCGATATGAGTAAATTTATGGCGTATTTTATATTATTTTCACACAATCTTTGTTATATTCTCACGAATTTATTAACATAAATTAACCTCACGTGTTTGAATTTTGATCAAAACTTTATAATAGATGGGTATAAATATTCATACAATCCAGCGTCGGATGAATGGAATATTAATCCAAATAAATTTTGAATATTTTTTTCACTGCAACGATTTATTATTTGCAATTTCAATAACAATAGACTCGCGTGGAATTCTCGTAGTATAATAATATCTTGCGATGGAGCGCTTTTTTTCGTTATAATTGATTAATATCGAAAATTGAGCATCGGTAAAGTGAATTAATAGAGCACGATAATTACACGGCGAAAAACCAAAAGTATTATTTTATCAATAAATTGATCTCGAATAGGTATTATTAAATAACTTCCTGTGTATGCAGATTTCATAATTGTGCATTTATTATACGATACACGTACGTATCCTTTCACAATAATTTTTTATCCACACGCACGCAGATTAGACGACGCTTTAATATTACACTTTTTCGAAACGTTTCATCTTTTTAAAAAGCGAGTCATTATTTTGAGATTTGAGTGCAAAACTCGCAACATTCTCGTCATTACTCGGCCGATGTAAATCGAAAATACGTTTGCCCGAAACGGTAAAGCAATACATACACCCATTATTAAAGAACCATAAAGGAGTGCCGTAGAGAGTTTTTAATGTGATAGTACGAGACCATTCCCCTAACATTATCGACGTCGATCCGAAATGAATGCGTTTATAATCTTATTTAAAATATATACATGTGTAATGGGTGGTTCCGAATTAAAAAGCTATTTACCTGAATGCATTTTATGCGTTTTCGAAATGACAGTCTTCGAACTTTCTGGAAAATTCGATTAATGGCTCTTTGCATTCATTTTGAGAGTACATTGTTTTTGCATGATTTTTATTTTAAAATTACTTCTTGTTTGTATTTTTGTTTCATCAATGTAATTATGATCCATATTCCCTATATATAATAGCGGATTTCTGTGTGTTCGTCTGTTTGATGACGCTCGCGACCTTAAAACGACGCGTCGATACGATTATTTTTTGCGTCTATAAAATTATTCTTCATGCGTATATGGTATTTATGCGTATACGCTTAGCGTCTATAATATCATGCTTATGAAAGCGTTTCTATTGACTTATGCAATACGTCGATTATTACGCAGTGGAAAAAATA
>JAOXNN020000039.1:1789430-1803819 GCA_028571205.2 Hydropsyche betteni | reverse complement strand
TTTCATATTTTATCGTTTTCCGTTTCTTAACAAATCCATACCCGATGTTATTAACATCGGGCCTATATACTAGTTTAGTAATAATAATAGATTCACTACTGATTAATAAAAAATAAATCATACTACAAACACTTTACTACAATTATTGACCTCATCCCGCAACAGAACAATCAATCAAGCCGCGAACTCGCACACCAACAACCATCTATTAATTTCCGACAAACAATCAGAAGCTCGCAATTTCAACAACACCGAAAGGCCGGGGATAAATTCAAAATAAAAAAACGCACATACACACCCGAATCGGCGAATAAATCGGTCACGATCGGCGCGTTTTTTCAGTGGTCCGAGGGCGATTTCGGTCGTGAGGTGGGGTCGGCCCGCTAATGGCGATAATGGGGCGCACGAGGGCCACCGGCCATCATCATCATCATCGTCGTCTCCTTGGCACCGTCATCATCGTGGTTTCGGCCACCGTATCACCGGTGTCGGGGTCAAAGGTGGACTCCGCCCGGCGACCCGCCCGTAAACGGCGGATCGTGATGTACGCAACGGCGATTGTTGGCCCTCGTGTGTGTGTTTTTGGGATGTGTGTGTTTTTTTTTAGATTGATATCGCGCTTGAATGTTTTTTTTAATATTGAATTTTTATTAAAAAAAATGTGTGATATTAAAAAATTATCTTTGTGATTCATGGGTTTAGATAATATGATTTTTTATGATAATTTATGTGTATACTAGTGAAGTTAAATATATCGCAATTTTCATTTAGCGAGTTTTTTTAAATTGTGAATATTAACCGGAAAAAAACGAAAATATTTTCAAAAAAAAAATATATCGAAAATATTCGAAAAACATTTTTTTAATTTACCGGTAAATTATAGAACTTTTATTTGGGTCGTTTACTGGTAATGGATCCCATATAGTATGTTTACTCAAATCACTTTTAATACGTTCCAGAGACCTTCGTGTAAAAAATGTATGATGACTATATAAAAAATAGAGATAGGCTCTATCAGTATATATGGATGGAACTTCCATCCCAAATTACTTCATAAAAAATGTACAATGTGGTAAAATTTCGTCATGTAAAGTCATCGAAAAACATCGTATTCATTCAATAATTATAAATGTACTAGTATATAGGCCCGATGTTAATAACATCGGCTGTGGTTTTGTTAAGAAACGGAAAACGATAAAATGAGAAAACCCGATTGTGTGAACTCGAAATGTGTACTCGATTTGAATATTTAATATTTAATTGATAAAATCAAAATATTTCATTCGATATTTTTTTGTGACATATAGGCGAAGCCAGAGGTAGAAGCTACCCAATGCCCGTATTTAATTAATAAAACTAGTTCATTTGTTATTGATACAATTACGACATATGATCATCATCATCATCACCATCATCATAAAAAAGTCACGAGCGTCATCGAACAGGCAGACAGACGGACAGACACATACACAGAAATCCGCTATTATATATATGGAGATACGGGATATTAGCTTGCTGCTGATCTTACCATTATGGCATAAATATACGTTTTTTTATACCGTATCAAAGTGAAAAAATAATCAGTTATTTTTTTCAAACCATGTTATTTCGAAACCGTGCAAAGAATTTTTTGGTCTATTTTCATGAAAATTGTTTAAAAAAAACTCAATAAAAGCTTAAAAATCGACAGTGAGACTTCGAAGGCTGTGCTGCGAAGAGGCGGACTCGGTTAAGGCCTCGTCTTGGAGGCCTTGGCGGTCGTCTTGTGCGTGTTAAAAGGATCACGAGGAACGCACCAGCACGAATACGTAATGATGGCACGCTTTTGAAGGACACCTACGCGTCTCGAATGCTCGCTGCATTTTGCGAGAGCATGTGCTTTTTGGCATTGTCGTCACGCCGTTGCAATTCGGGTTTTATGTCGCTCTTATCGGTGCGTGGTTGTTTTATTAATTTTGTGAAAAGGGTTTCGTGTTTTTGAAAATTTGAGATCTGATAAATTGGTGGAAATGAGAGCGTTTCGAGTGTTTGTTTTCAATAAAATTGACTCAAATTCGAGTTTGATGCTTTGAGGCAAATCGATAAAAAATCTTCGATTGTATCACGAAAAGTTTTGAAACATAACGATCTGAATCATTTCCGTTATTTTTTTCTTCGAGATGTTTCAGTTGTTTATTTTCTTTGTTTGTATTATTTTAAGTTCAGTATATAAAAAAATAGTTCATCGATACGTTTTTTCCCTAATATTTTTATTTATCCAGTTCACACGAGCGTAACGGGCCACTAATATCCAAGCAATTTTACAATGAATTATTTTCCATCCCAAAAATCATCCAATTTGATTCCGAGAATCCGCAGGTTTGTTTCTATTTTCCTGTTACCAATATAATCGAGCGGAGCAATAAATAACTCGGCAAAATTTATCTGCAATTTTCGAACAATAAAAAAACAAGCGTAGAAGCAGCGTCTGTAGTATAATCGATCGGTAAGTTTCTTTGAGATACCACTATTTATTTTCTTTCATAAACATCGACAACAATAACCATCATATTTCATAATTCGATCTAGAAATAGCTGATGGCTTAGTTATGACACAGATACCGAAGCTTTTATATATGCATATCGGACACTTGTATTTATGCCGACGTTTTTGAATTTGTATCAAACATGTTTGGCGTGCGTAAGATCGATATTTCATGCAAATTCAATCAGATTTTTGACTTCAATGATTGTTATTACGTACACATATACACGACCGATGCCGTATAAACTCACCGTCGTTTTTCTATTTATATAAAAATAGAACACTCGTTAATGTGTGAGCCACATTTTTTTTTGCACAGACTGTCGTTGTTTATGGTATATTATATCAATAACGAATGATCTAGATGAGAAAAGTTACCAACGACACAGAGAAAATTGAATACGCCGATTTATGAGAAGGTATTTTATCATTTTTTCTCAATCAAGTATTCAACGAAATATTGAGGTTGTTTTTATAGTATTCTGAATCATTTTGTAATTACGCATTTAATTGAAACGATAATGCTTTTATTATAAAATTGAAATTATTCAAGTCTTAGGATAAACTCGATGTTATATCGATCGGTGCTTTGGTCGGTGGTCGATTTTTCAAAATACACCGTCTTGTTCGCGAATCGGTGGTTTCTACGGCGGTGAATTCGAATTTTTTCGATTTATTCAAATTTTTTTTAATTCATTTTTTACTTGGGCGTGTGTAGGCAGGTAGGCAGGTAGGTAGGTGTCCGTTGAATTAATTCCCACCAATTAAATTGATGGCGTCGATTTGACGATTGAACAAATACACCGCGGACGAACGGCGGGCGCTTTTTCGACACTTCTCCTAACCGTATCTAATCTCGTATGTCAAATAGTGGAATAAATTAAGTTGACATTATCGCGCAACAGCGTAATGACACCACAACGCAGAGCCAGTGCGCACTTATATCAGGTGGACCGAAAAAATTAGACGTATAATGGCTAAATTTAGTTCATCGTCGACGTATTAAATATCAATTTTATAAATAAAAAACGTGAATTAATTAATAAAAATATAGATATTGTCAATTTTTTAGGACTGTATTATAAATGTAATGCGTTTTCGTTGATTTTTGTCTGCGTTGTATGTGCAAAGAGTGCGGTGGGTAGTTTTTTCGTAGCCACCCGTTTGTACGTGCACCTCAGATCTAGCTCGGACGGACAGATTGGAAAAACTGTTGGTAATTTATGCGCGCGGCCACATCCTTATTCGCCGCTTCAGGAATTTTTCGCTAATTGGTTAATTAAAATATTCACCGAGAGCGCCGATTCAATTAAAATATTTTCCGTCATATTCGCCGCGGTGCGGGGACAAGAAAGTAGCTCGGCTTCGCGACGCCAGCATTATGAATTGACAAAAAAATAAACATATTTATTATACACACAGGCTAATTTTACATTAATCCAATTAATCGTTTGTTTATTGATCGATCGGTAGATAAATATTTTTTGATCGCTTAGAGATCTATTCATGGGGGAATTTTGTGATTTTTTTTTTCGGGAAAATTATATAATAGAGATTATTTTAATTGAATTTTATTTATTACTCTATTATCGATATATGGCTTGTCAATAATTGAAAAATTAGATTTTAATATAAAAAGAATATATATTTTTATGACTTGATGTATTATATTTGAAGTTATACGATTCAAACATAATTTTGCTATTTGACTCATTAACACTCACACAAAATAAATAAATAATACATAACCTAACCCAACCTAACCATCATTTTTTCAAAACATCACAATTCCGAAAATAATTCGAAACTCACACAAAAAAGCCGAATTTCCGTCACATTTTCTCAATCGACGGAAGTACAACCCGCGTAACCGATACTCATTTACGCCAACACGCACACACACACGACCACAAAGAACACACACAGACACACATACACACACATACCATGCACACACACACGACCAACACACTCGTCCATAATTGAATATCGAAATGGGTACATCGGCGGGACGGTGCGTATTTCTCGTACGCAAGGCAGCTGCCGTTGTGCGTTCGGCGTACACGCGAGTCACGCCCACCATTTTTACTTTTATTATTAAACATTATTATTTTTCGAGAGAATCGATTTTTATGGCCGACGCATTCGTTTATTATCCGCATTTCAATCTGCCCGCTTTTATTATTGCGGCGAAAAGAGCTACCAGAGTTCGCGCGCTCGTGATGCGAAAGTGTTTGTGTTTTTTTTTAATTTTCATTGTTTTTGTGATTATTTAAACTTGATCAAGTATTTATTTTATTAATTATGATTTTTTTGAAATTTCAATGTTAAAAATGATTGAATGAATCAATGTGATTTGTTTATGATATATACGTTTTATTATAATATAATCAAATAGATTATAAAATTATGTCTTAACAATATATTTTGGATTGTAAGTAAATTAGTAAAAAAATATTTTTTTTTTTTTACAAAATTTGTGTTGGAATTCTAACATTATCAAAACAATTATAGTTACTTTGGACTTTTAAGAATTTTTATTCAAACAAATTGTGAGTATAAAGTAACTTTTCCGACTGGTGAAAATGGTATTTGGATCGTTCGCGCACGCGCCTTAAATAATACGAAATTACATCAGGATACCGAGTGATAATAATTAATACGCTCGACATAAAAATAGACGTGCGCACATAAATTTCTATCCGTGGCCCCGTCGATCGGCGCTTAATAATATGTGTTCGTCAAATTTGGGCTATTACGTTATATTTATTGCTATATATCGCGGCTGACGGCGCGCGTCACTCCTGAGGAATGCATCTCGTCTCGTCCGATATCTGCAACAACACACACCGACGGTAAAATCCATCCTAAGCACAAATCATATTTACGACGTCGTCGAATCCGGCCCCGGAGAGTCCGAGGAATATATTATATGTATATTATTTATTAAATATTTATTAAATGTGAGCGCGGCGAGCGGGCGCGCGAAGTGGGTCGTTTACCTCGTAAAAACTGTTATATCGCCATTGCGGCGGCGCTCGAGAGTATACGTCGTCGCGATCTATCGAGATCGATCGCTCGATCGTCTGTGACGATCTTCGCGAACGGCCGAAGAGCGTGGGCGGATGTGTGCTTTGACGTCGGGCCGAATGCGAGAGCTTTGGGTCGACGAGAGCTTTGGGGGTCGACGAGAGCTTTGGGTCGACGAGAGCTTTGGGTCGACAAAAGCTTTGGGTCGACGAGAAACTTTGGGTCGACGAGAGCTTTGGGGGTCGACGAGAGCTTTGGGTCGACGAGAGCTTCGGGTCGACGAGAGCTTTGGGTCAACGAGAGCTTTGGGTCGACGCGAGCTTTGCGGTGGATCTTTGCTCGTGCAAGGCTGCAGTTTTCGTGCGGGTCGATGCGGAAGGTATGAATCGGAGTGGTCGTTGTGATTTTTGTGGCAGTCGTTGAATCTGGACGGGTTCTTTGTCGTCAAATAGGTCAGTGTTTCTCGAATTGTTGATGGTCGCTCTGTGAAAAGTTATCACAGTTAATGTGTGTCTGGAAAAATTATGATACTGCGAAAGTTCAAGATTAAGGTGAGGTATGCAAATTTTTTGATTTACAATCATTTGTATTCAAATCGAGTGCTTTTTGATAGGATATAGTTGGAAAAACACAGATTTAGAATTTTTTCTTTTTAAATGAATATAAAAAGAGATCATTTTACTATGAATGTTACTTATGTATTTTTCACAATTTACTGTTTCTAATTCAATAATTTAAATTTTTCGGCGAGCTTTTGTAATATGCATATTTAAAAAAATCATTGAATCATTCATATATCTTAGATTTAAGCGATTGTTTAATACAATAATTTTCGATCACTAATTTGTAATGATGTTGTTTACAATATACAAGACTTAAGCCATGATTATGAATATTACTTATGTATTTTTCACAATTAATTGTTACTAATTCAATAATTTGTGTTTTTCACTATGCTTTTTTCATGTGCATACATCTACGAATCAGTGGGTCTTTCATATATAATAAGTTAGATTTGAACGATTGTATAATACAATAATTTTCAATCACTAATTTGTAATACAAGTAATGTTTACAATACAAGATTCACACCATCATTATGAATATTATTTATACTAGTAAATAGGCCCGATGTTAATAACATCGGCTGTGGATTTTTTAAGAAACGGAAAATGATAAAATGTGAAAACCCGATTGTGTGAACCCAAAATGTATACCCGATTTGAATATTTATTGATTAATAAAATCAAAATAGTTCATTTGTTATTTGTTTGTGACATAGGCAAAGCCAGTAGTTAGTAGGTCATTAGCATCATATTATAGACTTTAACTGTATACGCATAAAGACTATATTAGAATATCAATACTATAAAAAGTCGCGAGCGTCATTCGAACAGACACAAACACACACACACAAATCCGTGATTATATATAGGGGATAATTTATATGATTGTTCCTAATTCAACAATTTCAGCTTTTAGCAAGCTTTCGTTATATGCATATTTAAAAAAAAAAACATTGAATCATTCATATAATAATCATTGATTACTAATTTGCGAGACTGTTTACAACACAAGACTATCATTCTAAGTAAACCAATCAACCGAAATCTCAAATAAAACACAACACAAAAAAAAACATCCATCCCTCAATAATAAACCCATCATCGAAAAAAAAGCACACCCACCAAATCGACCTATATACTCGCAGAGCACGTACGCGACTCGGTCAACTTTATTACCGCGTATAAATAATAAGAAGCGGATACCGCGGCTAATTGATTACCTCACCGCCCGCCGCGAAAAAGGTCAGAGCCGATATGCGAAGTGCTGACCCCCGAAATTATTATGAATCGACGCGGGCACGAGATCGGACCCGGTCGGCCACAAGGCTGCGATATACCGCGATATGCCGCGATATGCCGCGATATGCTGCGAGGCTGCGATATGGCGCGCGATAAGGCGGGCGGACGGGTGCCGCTAATTCCGACGACCGAATTAATTATTATGCAAATCGAGTTTGATTCGATTTTTATGGCAATATCGCATGCTCGGCCGGATTTATCGCGTATGATACGTTTGTAGGCCGTGCGTGTTGCGTGCGTGTGTGTGTGCGCGCGACGCGCAGTGGTGTAGTTCGAGGGAGGCTTCGGTTGGAGGGTATTTTCGAGTTCGGGTTAGTTTCGGTGTCGTGGTTGGGGGTTGATGTGGTTTGGGTTATGGGCTAGGTTTTATGGGAAGCGTGAGCTTTTATATGTTCGAATTTAAACTGGATCACATCGTGGTGTTAAAGCTCTTCTA
Organism: Hydropsyche betteni; assembly: GCA_028571205.2. NCBI lineage: Eukaryota > Metazoa > Arthropoda > Insecta > Trichoptera > Hydropsychidae > Hydropsyche > Hydropsyche betteni. Next base: position 1,795,964 of record JAOXNN020000039.1, on the reverse strand, counting down.
ATGATGTTCGTGTTGAAATTTTTCATTTTAGCCCTTTGCGCTCGTAGAGAGTACTGAAATCAATAGAAATGGTCACAGAAGTAAACTTCTGAACATTCGAAAAACGCAATAGCGTTATCTGAAGAGATAGAAAGATAGCGATCGTCAACTTAAGCCGTCAGTTGCATGCCACGGTAAAACTGTATTTACTGTGAAAAATTCAGTTTTTAAAGCAGTTACTGCGTAATGTTTTTTGGATGGTTGATGTGAATTTTAGCGTTGTCAGATTTACAGTGATTTTTTTATTTACTAGTAATCCGGTAATTTTTACTGATTGTTGTAAATTTTAAATAAAAACGGTAAAATCAGCAAAATTGACGAAAATCCGAAAAAAACCGTAAAACCAAAATACTTAAAAAAAGTGTAGGTACTTGCAAAAATCAACTTTATCAAAAAATATTTTTTTTTTAAATATTCGAGACACAAAATTTTTTTATTATAATTTACCGGAAAATATTGAAAATTTACCGGTAAACTACCGAACTGTTATTTGGGTTTTCCGGCAATGATATCCCTAATGAATTTATGTCATGTTAGGTAGATGGGAAACAGAAAATTAATCTTTTGGTCTTAAGGTATCCATTAGATGTTTCTACTGCAATATTATAATGTTGCATGTTCAGTATTTCTGCATTAATTTCAAAGTGGTTTTAATACGAGCTATGGAGATGTTAAAGCATTCTATGCGATTTTAATAAGAAAATTTCCTTCAGATATACCAATTTTGCAACATTTTATGTTAATTCCAGCATAATTATTATCAATAAATTATTTCTAACCGAAAACAACAAACAATCAACAATTCAACCAAGTTTTCTTGTAAACATCGATACAGAAATTAAAATAAATAACCATTACGAACGAATTTCAAAATTAAAAAAAACTACACACGAAATCTAACCATATTGCACCAATACGACCCACATCCGAAAGCTCGGCAGGCCAAAGCTCTCGAATTGAACCTAGGTCGCGAACGTCATACAACCCGACACGCACCCACCCACACAATAGAGCCTCCACACACGAGGCAGTATTTGTGTTATGACAGGGATCCGATTAAGCCGAGGCCTCGCTAACGGTACACGGCCTCGCGCAGCTTTCATTGATTCATCTTTTGTGTTGTGAAAGGTTGCTGACTCATTAACGTCGCCCCGGCCGCCGCTTGATTGATTAGGCGAGAGGATTTATTGCTCAGGATCCATACGATGTGTGTGTGTGTGTGTGTATGTGTATGTGTGCGCGTTAAGCTATCGGGACGTCGTCGATCTATCGATCGTCGGTGATCTATCGAATGCGAGCTTTTTGCGATCGTCGGGAGCTTTCCGATTGTTTCGTTTCGGGGTTTCGGTTTTTGTTATGCGGTTGATGTATGTTTCCGTTGGTCGGTGTTGACTTTTTAAAGTGATTGTTATCTTTGATTATTGTTGTTATTATTGTTATTATTATTATTATTAAAAAATGAGAAGATCGTTTTAATGAAAAAAAAGTTGAATTTTTGATAATTTAAAATTCACGTTTAAATATTAGGTCAAAGCGATATTTTCATCGTATTTTTCAGGTGGACAATCATTTTTCTTCTTTCTCCCAACTAATGAATAACATCTGTATCCAAACTATTCTATTATGTGGAGGATGCTTTCTTTTCAGTATCTGTTAGGTTTTGGATTGACCTGTAGAAATTTTTTAAATATCTAATAATAAAGTGCATCGATTGCATCATTCACTGTTTAAATTTTTTAAAAGCAATAACGCGATCGCGTCAACCGAAATTATTTGTAATGTGTTATATATAGCAAAGATATAGTTAACATTAGAGTCAATCATTTGCGATTTTCAAAACTCAGATCTAGAAAATTTTCATTAATTGATAAACATGTTGATGACATATTACTGGCCATGATTTATGCTAATTCGCGTCAAAATATCGGAGAGATCGTATTGAATATAGGAGTTGACCGATAAAAAAAGCACAATTTCTGTATCGCATCGATTTGGTTTCAAAATACGACGAAACTTTTGCATCGCCCTAATTTTTTTTAAACGACGACTCTTATATTGTCATTCCTAATCGAAAAATACTCTACAGACCTTCATCAATTAACAAAAAAAACAATTTACACACACTCCAACCGGCGCTGCACAATCCGAACGGGAAGCCCACCGTCCCGCCTGCCACGCGCACCCCGCTCTAAGCCAGCTTCACAAATTCCATCACTAGACGACCCAAAACAAAACCGCGGCCATCCGAAACGCCATCGACACCTCCGACCTTCCTCGGACACCCCATCCGACGACCCCGAGCCCCGTCGTCCGCGAAAATTCCCATCGGTGCATCGGACCGGACGCGACCGCATCGATATTCACGACGCGAGCGTCCGCTGACGAAACTCGATCAAGCAGCGACCGGGTGTGTAATTACAAAGTGGCCATCTCTCACGCTTCTCCCTCGTACCTTTCGAGATGTGTATGCAAATGCCTCGGAGACGTGGCCGGCGTGTGTGTGTGTGTGTGTGTGTGTCGGGGTGAGGTGCAGTGGCCGCCGCGGACCCATTACTCAAGGCGGAGTGTCTTAACGACCGATGCCGGGCCGGTGGACAGGAGCCGCCCCCGTGCCCAAAATAAATAATCGGGATTTTGACAAGAGTTTAATAGGAATCGGGTGCGATGGGGAGCGGTTTGGCGTCGAGTGTTGTGGGGGAGCGGAGCAGAGGAGTCGCGGGGTTCGGGTTGTGCACGGTTGTAAACGAACGTCGGAGTCTGGTCGTTGAAGGTCTCGTGTTCCGGAAAGATATCTTCGAAATTGATTGTATGAATGTGACAGTCAAAGTGTACTTGTCAGTTAATGTATAACTTGATTAGTTAAAGTATATTTTGTTTAAACCACGTAGTTATTTCGTCCGACACAATGGAAATATGATTTGACTGGTCGGAGTCAGACAAAGTGTATTTGAACGCCAACTGACAAGCCAGTGTTGCCAACGCCAGTCGCGACCGTCTCAAGTCGTACCGCGATTCGCGAAACGTCTCGAAGTCGAACGTGTTTACTCCTGTTTCTTATCACGACCACTCTTATCCATCACCGTTGAATCTGTATTCTGAACGAACAATAGTCCGCCAAATATTAAAATTCTATTTGTATCATAGAAAATCAATAATTCGAGATCACCAACGATGACACTACCATTCTAACCTCGTTTTTCGATAAAGTAATATGACTAACATTGTATTAAATCGGCGATATAATTATAATGGCACAAAATTTCACTTGTCTACTAATATGGGCCATCAAACGTCACTTGTCCATTAATTTGAACGCGAAACTAACGTTTTTGGGATAAATGCCTTGTTGAGATTATTCTATTATTAAAATCTTTTCATTTATGAGATAAAGAAGTAAAATACGCATATGGTTTAATACAAATATTCTTTTCAAATATCTGAACTGTCAAAATTCATCTGTCAAAATTAAAATACACTTTAACTAGTGAGCACTAGTTAAACTGTATTTTTGTCTGTTGAAATAAACCTTAACTAGATAAAGTGTAAAATAGTTCAAAAAAGTGTCAAATAGTTTTGTGTTGATATGGAAGTTTGTATTCATATTTATGGAAAACAAACGAAAAAATAAGATTAGTCCTACCATTTGGGTAGTATTAGTGGGCAAGTGCGAGATTTTCATTTTGTTCTTAAAAATCGAAATAATAATAATAAAAACAACTCAAAAACTAACTTTGGACTAAGGTATATTTGGTTTCAAATTTTCCAAATATCATGATATATCACCCCTTTAAGACTTTAAGAAGACTTTTTTAACACCCAGTATATCATATTAATGCTGATGTTTTAAAAAATTCTCCCAAAATCAGTTTTAAAAAGTGTATTACGTATCAACACCGAACTTGTACCGACAACCCAAAATTTTAAAAGTGGCACTCATTTTTTATTTTCAATGTTCACATCTATTTTTTACATTCATATTGTTTTGGAACTTTCCCGCATAATAACATTAACGTTGATCAAATTAGAAACTCAATAATGCATTAACGATATCGACATTGATACAAGAACAATATTATTATCCAATCATCGCTCTTTCGCAGATGAAATGATAATCTTCGCTCGTAAGTTTTAAACATACATCCGTATAGTTGTTTGTAAACTTTCATATATATTTTTTTCAAAACACTGATCGATCTCGCTTCTAATAATAATAAATAAATAGGCGGATGCGTAGTGTGCGAGCATTTCGCGGATGCACCGTCCATCCAGGTCGATCGGATCTGATCTCGGCACCGAATCTTCTAGATAAAAACTTAATTGTGGCTACTCGTGGTTGTTAAGCAATAAATCGAGACCAGATTGTCTTTTACGATCTCTGCGGCCTCCTTTTTTTTCACATTATTATCATTCATCGCAGTGAGGATGGTTGCGAGGCTCTCTTTTCTTAGGAGAGGACGACCTCTGCAAACTCCAATAAATATGCCCTCCTCGCGACCATATCGACTTTGCACAATTTATTCGCATCGAGCCGTTTCGTTTTTTCGTCCGGTCTTTTTTTCCGTTTCGGTTTCGATTTTTCGTACGATGCTTACACTATGCACACACGCAGAGTCTAAGAAAGGTGTCGGGACCGTGCCAGAGATAATAAATATAAGTTTGCGCACTTTTATTTGTCGTTTGGTGCGAAAATATTCCACGGATACGTTCAGCTTGTGTATTGATACGGTGGTTAAATGAAAATTTAAATAAATTGTTTCTCGCGATACTTAAGGTGTTAAATATTTTTGATATTCCGATTTTTTTTTTTGATTATCGTGATATTTGCTTTCATATGAAGCACTAAATTAAATGTTTTCATTATTTCTAAAAGAGGATGAAAGATAATTTTTTGATGTAAAAGTATTATATTTTTTTCATAATATAGCAATCTAAGATATTTCCTTAGTACATATATTGGTGTAATCATATCCTTTTAAGTCTAATTGTACTAGAACATGTAAAATTATTCAGGTAAACTCAATATAGTCGCAAAACATCGTAATAACACTTAATTAATGCGAAGAAAATATAATCGAGGTTGCATAATACTGATAATTCGATTTGATTAATAAGATTTCTTATAATGGCTGTTACGGTTATTCATCGTAATTATTTCATAATTAGTAATATTTCCGGTTTTCATCGATGTGATTTACTGAACCATCCCAACTCTCAAACCGGTACATTACATACTAAATCCGCTCACGTCAATATTCACATTGAAAAATAACTATAGAAAAATTTGTATGTAAAAATTTTTTAACAGAAAATTCATTTTTTAATTTGAATGTCTTAAAAAAGGAAATCAAGCACTGCATCAATGAAATTCAATCACATTTATGCAATACGCTCAATGAAAATTTCAACTAAAAAATGCGTATGTGCTTTGTGCCGTGAAGGCTTTTTACTTGAAATGCTATTCAATTCATAACCATAATTAATTCATAATTCATATATTTTACGTATCATAACAAAAATAATGATTTTTAATCAAAAACCTGTGTTTTCTATCAAAATTACTTCTTGCATAAATTTTGAGACACCTATACAATATGAGGAACTCGACAGTAAATAGTGCTAAACGTCAAAATTATAAAATTGACTTTCTTTATTTACTACAAAACATAGTACTTTTACTTCAGAAATTAATAAACAATTCCATATTATCTCAAAAGATGACAGTACTACCGTGTTTCCCCGAAAATAAAACCCGGTCTTATATTAATTTTACACTCGAAAACTGCACTAGATCTTATTTTCGGGGAATTCTTATATTAAAACCATCTATCAAATCAATTTTTTTATATCATTAAAAAAAAGTATGCAATGAAAAATATAATGACAAAGTATATACATTTTATCAAAAAATTAATAAAGAAAAAATCAAATATAACCGAATAAAAAATTATTTAAAAATAAATGTAATATTATTATTGTTTTTAAATTATTAATATTTGTTATGACTTTATGATAGGAAAGCGTCAAAGAAGTTAAGTTCACACGTTATTCCTGGACAGCTACTCTGTTTAACCTTTCCTTACCGGTGATGTGTATCTTCTACACATTGCTCTAAAAACCATCAATATCTCTATAAATATAATAAATACACGGTTAAGATTTTAAGGATATTCCTCCATAATATATATTTACGCATTGATTTAAAAAAATAACATATTAATAACAATCAGAATTTATCTAGTACACCTAAGCTATTTTGTGAACATTTGTCAAAATTCGAACAAAAGCCAAATATGCTCATTTGATGCTAAAGGCGCACTTCGCCATGCCAGAGAATTACCGCTCGAGCACCTTCATACAACGCCAACGCGATGTTTTTTTCACTAGGTCTTATTTTCACAGTAGGTCTTATATTAAAAACATCATCATCATCATCATTAGCAACCTATAGTTATCCACTGCAGGACAAGGCCTTGCCAAACAAATGCGGCAGTCTAG
>JAOXNN020000039.1:1776707-1789018 GCA_028571205.2 Hydropsyche betteni | reverse complement strand
CCAGACGTCATATAGGCAAAGCCAGTAGTTAGTAGGTAATAAGCATCATATTATAGACGTTAACTGTATACGCATAAGACCATATTAGAATATTAGAATATCTAAAGTCGCGAGCGCCACTCGAACAGACACACAGAAATCCGTGATTATATATAGGTGATTACAGAACTGTTATTTGGGTAATTTAAATCGGTTTACCATTAATGACATCCCTAACAACTTCACATTTTCACAGATTCACCGATCATCGCGCGCACCACTCCCTCAACTCCGACCATCAAAATTCCAACCGACAAACCGAAAATCGCGTCGTCGACCGTCTTGGCCAAAAAACGCAAACTTCCGACCCCCCCTCGGGGCCATCTTCCCCGTTCTTCGACCCTCGCCGTTCCACTGTTTGTGGGCTTCCTTATCGGCGCGGCCAAGTGTTGACACTGCTTTGTTTCTATCAAAGTCGGCAAAGAGTGCACCACTTTTTCCCTGCGCCTTTTATAAGTTGTGTGCGTGTGTGCGCGTGTGCGTGCGTGCGTGCGTGCGCGCGTGTGCGCGTGCGCGTCGCGCTCGTCGGCGCTTTCGGTATTGTTTTTGGATTTTTTTGGCGGCGGAGGCTCTGCCGCCGGTGCGACGGCGAGCTTTCGCGGACGCGCCCGAGAGGGTTGACAAATGGCGGGTTCGGTTCGTTTTTGTCGCGTTGTCGCTCCGCGGTCGCTTTTTTTTCGGACGCGGGTGGTTCGTTTGTTCTTTTCGGGTTGAGTTTGTTTAATTGGTTTGTGTGTTTTTTTATGATTCGCTGTTTTTCGTGAAATGTGACTAATATACGTATATTTGATTATTTTTCATTTCTTATTATATAATACTAATATATAAACCCGATATTAATAACATCGGCTGTGGATTTGTTAAGAAACGGAAAACGATAAAATGTGAAAACCCAATGTGTGAACTCGAAATGTGTACCCGATCTGAATATTTAATATTTAATCAATAAAATCAAAATAGTTCATTTGTTTGTGACATATAGGCAAAGCTAGAGGCGGTAATAAGCATCATATTACAGACGTTAACTGTATACGTATAAAGACCATACCGAAGTCGCGAGCGTAATAAGCATCATATTATAGTCGTTAACTGTATACGCATAAAGATCATATTCGCGAAAAAGTCGCGAGCGTCATTCGAACGAACAGACAGACAGAAAGACACACTATATATAATCACATCTGTGATTATATATAGGCGATTTAATGTTGAATTCGATGTACGCTTATCGTTGTAAGCATTCCATCGAAAATATCGTTCGTCAATTTTCGTTCTTCCCCCGCAAAAAACGAAAATAAACAAAAAATAATAAAGGCGTATTTTATCAATTAGATTTTATATCGGAGAGTATCGTATTTTTTCGAACAACGCGGCCCGTTCAATTTTTAATTATTTTCGGTCGGCCGATTTGCATTTAAATTGCACAAAAAACTGACGGAACCGACTAATGCGCTTATGTGTATAATATAACGTTTTCGCTTACTTTTTTGCTTTGTCGCGAACATTATTATTAAATTCGTACACGTTTACGACGCTCCTTTTACAATATCGCAAATCCTCCGCGCGCGCACACACACACACACACCCATCTCACACACACACACACACACACACCTTCGCACGACCGTACGAACATTTTTATTTCATTCTCTCGGACCGGCGCGTATAAATAAAAGCCGTTTCGCCTGACCCGAGCCCGGCCGACACTCTCGTCGACTTTTTGCTCTAGCGGCCGGCGGGACTCAAACGGGCCCGGCGGAGGTTTGTCGTGAAATAATTGACTGCGACCGGCGGCAGCCGAGGGTCCTCCTCGGGACGGTCTTTGTTGTGTCGATTGTCTGCGCGGAGTCCCCGGGTCGTCCGGCCCTCGCCGTCCCTCTCGCCTGAGGCCGCCGGCCCGCTCCCTCCGAGTTGCCCTTGCAAGGGCGAGACCCGACCGCGTCGGTGACAACCGAGCGCCGTCGGTGTGTATGTGCTCGATATCTCCTGTTGCGAAAGCCTCTCGTTCTTGGCTGCGTCTGGCGTGCTGGGTGTTTCTGCTTGTGCGTGCCGAGGTACGTGCGCCGGAGACGGGAGCTTTTTTCGTTTTCGATCGTTATAGACGCCGAGGACATATCGATCCGATATTGAGTTTTTGATTGAAAAAAAAAAGATTTTTTAGATGTTTTTTAAAAAAATTATATTTTTTTTTAGAGATTTTTTACTTTTCCGTATTTCGATTGATAGTTTATTATCGATCGAAATTTTCAATTGAATTTCATTCGAATGATAATATTTTATAATATATCCAATCCTCTTTTTACACGGTTTTGAAATAATACAGTTATTACAGAATAACCGATTATTTTTTTACATGGATTTTTCATTTTAACACGGGATTAAAATGATAAAAATATGTATAACTATGCCACAATGGTTAGATTCAGTGCAGGTCAGTATGCTGATATAATTATATGTATGTAATTGTTAAATAAAAAAAATTCCATTTTTTTTTTGATGATTTTACATTTACATAAGTACATTTGGATGAAAGTTTTATCCAAATATATTGATGGAACCTATTTCAAATTTTTGTATCATCAACATACATTGTTTTCCACGGTAGTCTCTGAAAAGTATCCCCCGTGTAAAAAGAGGATTGGGTGTATATGAGTGAATGTTTTCAACATTCTTTTCGTAAAATAGGGTTATTTCAATTAACAGAACTGGAATTATGAGTTATTTTATTCATTCAACTGTCGATGACAAGCGAGTTGAGAAAAGCTATTTATCTTTTATTTGTGTGAATACTTATTTTTATACGCATATAAAAGATAAGGCATATTTGCATAAATATAATAATTTTCTTGTGAATATTTGCATAATTATTATTGTGTTATTATATCTTTTCTTCAAAAAAATGTAAGTTCCGTTTTTTAATATATTCGAGAACACATTTAGTATAATAAGTTAAATGAAAATCGAAACTATTTCATTACGATCGCAAATTTGAGACATGAAAGACATCAACGGTCAGTCATATACGAAACCCATGCTAGGAATTATTCATTTTTCGATTCTACAACTATTTTCCCGATAGTTAAAAACAACACGGAATCAATATTAATTTTTTGATCGATTCATCAAATCGCACAGTAAATCACGTATTTTTCTCTCGATACGAAAATCGTTCAAGTCGAATAGGTGTGCCACGCTCGACGGGTTCAACACTTCACTTACGTATATAATGCTCGGCTCGTATACATTTCGCGACGCGTATACGACCAACGTACGTGTGTGTATATACGAGATTTTGCACCCGGCGGCACGATATTTTGTGAAGGGGATTTATAACCTTTTTTATGTTCGACGTTTTATAATAATAATAATATAACATAAAAGAAAATCTTTTACGATGCAATGGTCGGATTTAATGAAACTATAAACAACGTCATAACTTCCATCAAGGCTAACAACGTTTGAAAATTCTGAACGGTCTTATTTTCGAGACGAGAGTATAATGAACCCCCCTTCTAACTCTGGACGTTCGTTTCTACGGTTATAACCATTTTTATATGTGCCGGAGTTTGTGTAAAGGCGGAAAATCTAATTATTTCCTATGTATCGAACTAAAATTACTCGGAAGTGATAATGTATATGATTTAATTAGTAATGTTTGTATGTTTAGTTGGAAACTAGCAGTTTGACATGCGTCATTGAAAACTAAAATCTTGTTATATGTCGTGAGAAAATTTTCAGGCGAAAAAAAAACGAAACAAAAAGTTCTCGTTTTGAATGTTAATAAATCTCATTCTCGTGTAAGACAAAAAAGGGATATGCATACATAAAGGGCGTCACAAATTAAAAGGATATGCTTGACACTATAGAGGTACATATTTCAATATCATTGATATTAGTGACGAGATTCTGAAGCAACAAGAACATACGAACGGACGCTTTACCTCATACCCCACGAGTTGTTATTATGTTAAATACCCAGACAAAGACGTGAAACGTTTGTTGAATCGACTAATTTATGGCGACGTTAACACATTCAATAAAAATCCTCTTATGAGCTAGGACATCTTACAGCTTTATTTTATTTTGAGCTCAGTAAAATTGCTTTTATACTTCTTTTTTTTATACTTAATTGTACGAATCGTTGAATGGGGTTTAATGTCTTTGGATGGGACGATTGTGTTTGATGATATCTCGTTTTGCAGGTGGATATTTCTGAATGTTTGAAAATTGCATTTTAATTTCAGTTATCATTTCATTCCTTTTAATAACTTGATAATACAAATTTTAGTTAATTTGAATATTTTAAAAATGCTTGAACTTTCGTACCATATCATTTTTTTTATTTACACCATTTTACTTTTTCCAATCAAATTATTATGTTTAACCTGATATAAATCATAATTCGACAGCAAAAAACTACAATATATATTTTTCAATACTTTGACTCTACTAGTAGGTACATCAGTGCCATTTTCTCCTCTCAACTCAGAAAAACCTCGAAGTGCACACTTCGCACGAATATTGCACGATGCTTCCTTGCGAACACGTCTTTGTCGACAAGTGCCATACATACGTGCACACGACGGCCACCTAATAATCTAGTTATTTTGGCAAACAACCGGTTGGTGTATTCTGGTCGACCGACAACAGCACACACGAGAGACGAACGACTCTCGGAGGCCAGCATCCGGTCTTTCTCTCGCTCCACTATTTTCGAATCTCGTGTCGGATTTATGGTCGCGATGACCCCGGAGTGCCACCAAAGATACACTGTGTGTAAAATGTATCGGGTTCGATGACGGCGATTTTCCAATATTTTGGGATTATTTGATGGTTTTTTTATGTTTTTATTTTATTATCTTAATGAATAAATATTTTTTTGATATAAGAACTGAATTTTAATAAAAAAAGTTAAAACAAATAAATTCAAGTCGTAAACAAATTTATTTATAGAAATAGTTTCTAAATGCATATGTTTGCATGCGATTGGTCATAAAATAAAACGCTTCGAAAATATTCATAACAATTTAATTATATATTGCAATGCGTTTTCACACATCACACGCCACATTTCCACGTTATCGCACAAACATCTACTTAAAACAAACGGCCACGAAACGCCACAAGAGTCCATTTCTTTTTCCAATCAAGCGATTTTGTGATCTCGATCGTGATAATTTCGTCGACTTGATTGCTTTCTTCCTTGAGGCTTCTTCTTCCCCACAAGTACACACATACCCATATGTGCATTATACATATTGTATTATATTACGATGACTGCTTGCACGCGCGTCGTGAGAAAAATCGATTGTTTGGAGTCCGTGTCTCTGAGTCCGCCCTCAGCCGAAGTTATAAGCTCTCCGAATTGGACCGTAAATCTGCATTTCGGTTATAAGCTGTCAACCGTTTCTTTCATTAAGCCCCGGTCGTAATTTATCGCTTTTTTCCCGGTCCGACCTGCCCGTCGATATATCTTAGTTATTTGCGATCTCGTTACCCTCAATACGACCGACTGGTCGGTCGCCGGTTGCCGCTCTTGCCATTTGCTGCTTGTTTCTTTGCGCTTGCTTTTGCTCGCCCGTTCGCTTTTGGTGGTTCGGAGCCTTCGTCCTTGCCGTGGAGGACCGAGCTTTTTATTCGTGTTGGGAAAAAGCAGTGTCGTAAATCCGGATATGCGCGTACGTCGAAGGCATTTGCGTTTAATTGACATTTATTTCGAGGTTAATATTTAGGGGGCTTCGTTTGTTTTGTGAAAAATGTTTGTTTTCGCTTTGATTTTTTTTTAAATTCAATAACATAGTACGTATAAGTATAGCGTGCTGGTTTTTATTTATATAAAATATTTTAATCTTTTCTAAATAATTTGCATATTTTCACTATCAAGAAAAAATATTAAAAATTCATCAAAATATTTTGTTGAATTTCATAGTGCTGAAAGACATAGACGAGCCTGTAAGCGCGAAACCCATTCATACGTCCAGCAGCCGACATCCATTCGTTCATATATAATAATAACACTCCTTTGACGCTTTCGCCTTAGCTTTTTTCTCGACTCTTCACATTCAACAATCGCCTTTTTTATTTTGACTTTTTTTCACATTATTATTGATTGCGTCCGTTTGTGTGGCAGTGTGTGTCAGCTCGGTGGCGGACAGCTTCGATATATAGGTTAACGTATCGCTTTTAGCTTGAAAGCTTTGGAGCCGGTCTTATGAATAAATGGATACGCATTCGTTAGCAAGAGTCACCGAACCGCTCAAGAAAGCCGTGTTTGTCGTCGACCTACGGGCAAATCGGTCGCGATTTTTACTCAAAAGTTCATGCGAATTTATCGAAAAATTGGTTTTAAATTAGCTGTATTTTAAAATGTTCACTGAGATTGAATTTCGGAACTTTCAGCTTAATATTTGATAAAAAAAACCTTTCAACTCATAAACAACTACTTAATCGATCACTTTTTTAATACTAATACATTTGCTATTGAAAAAATACAGAATAACTTTTCTTCGATGGATTTGAATGTATCGTAAATTAACTCCTATTTTAAATCGAATACCAAACAACTCGAAGTAGCACTGATGTCGGAAACTAAACGTTCGTTCCACCAAAGCTCTTTCTAGGTTAATAAACGCTAGTTCTCGCGCACTTACCACTAACTCGTATTGCAGTCGTGCAATTCGACTCGTTCCACCGTTTTTATTTAACCTCGAGACGGGAAAAGAGTCGAAATGAATCACGAAGTGCCTGCTGGTCCCGCGAGAGTGGTAAGTACCCCATGGGTACATGGGGTCCGGCGCCGCTTCCTCCTCATGTATCGGCCTCAAAAGAGACGATCTGGCTAACTGCTTCACAGCGTGCGGTGGGGTTCGTTTAACGACCGACGACTTCTGTTCAATATCGATATACGTCGTGTACGATCAACGTAATTATAATAAAGAATCAATTGGGGCTACTGTTCGCGGACCGTTTTAACCTTTGAAACATTGTTGCAAAGCTGCGTGTGGTAATGTGTTGAAAATTTACTTAAATCCTATTACGTATAATTTACTCTCATTTTTTCTTATACGTATGTTATTATTTAAACAAATTGATACTAAATACTTATTATTATAACATAAATCAATAAAAATTTAAGATTCTATAATATCTATATATAATTTGAAGTTGTTTATTGCACTCCAGTCGACTACGGATCACGTGATAGACATGTCGGCGCTCTTTATTCGAAAAATTCGGCGAGCTGATACGAGGATTGTACAAGAGATACAATTGCGCTCGGTTATTATCGCATGCATAATGGTCGGGAAATAAAAAGTAAAAGCTGCGCAGCACCGTCGGCAGCTGCCTGCTGCCTGCTGCCTGCTGCCTGCGACCGCTTCGACGACGACGCAAGTCAGCAGATTGCGTTACTGGTTCGCCTTCTCGTTTAGCGATTAGACATGCGGCCAGTGTACCACCGTTGCTGCCTCTACATAAGCTCCCACTTCATTAATCACCGCTTGTGTGTTAAGCTCTGGGCCGCTAACAGGGAATGAGCACTGTTTGGTTAAGGTGCCGCGGCGAGGTTTGCGGACTCTTATCGCGTCGTGATCGGATGATCTTTGCATTTGGAGATCGAGAGTCCGATTTGGTTGATTTTGTTTTGTTCAAATTTAAATTTGTGTCCGTATCTTTTGTAATTTGTTGAAATCGACTTACGCTTAACGATATTTTAGTGCTGAGGTATTTTTTTTATTATTCGATAATTAATGTCATTAAATTCGATTACTATTGAAAAGCTCATGATTTGATCCAAGGTATTATTTCACATTAATTATTTTGATTGGTTCGCACGCCGTTTGTTCGGCACCGACGTTGCCACTCCGCCAATGCACGGAAGGCTTTCAAAGAAGATTCTCCAGTTTTTACGCTATTTGCTCTCCGAAGACGACCATTTCCGTTTCTTTGTGCTACCACCGATACCACTACCGCATAATAAACACATACACGATCGCTCCTTTTTTTTCAACCCCGAGTGAATCGACTCATCGAACCGTCATTAACGCACCATCATCGTATCGTCTAGCCATCGGATCCAACAGAATTTGTCGCCGATTCGTTGCACCTTCTAACTTTCTCTGTAAAAGTTATCGCATGAGATTTTTCCTTATTATATCGTGTTTGCTTTGGCCGGTGTCGATATCGGCGATATCTCTTCAGGCTCGGTCGTTACAGTATGTATCATTCGCTGGTTTTGCGCAAGTTTCTATTTTAATATCTAATTTCATATTAAACCGATAAGAAAGTTGAGATATTTAGTTCTACTGGAGAACAATCAGGTTTGAGGTTGAGGATATGCGTAAATAAGAGAACAATGGAGTTTTTAATACATGCATATATTTTGTAGAAATTAATTGTTTTTTAAGTTGTTAGTTTTGAATTCAATCAACCATTTTTGTAATATTATATGAAAGTATCGCAATATTGATGATTTTAATACCCAGTATCATCTCATCTCAATACTAAATATGATTCTATTTTAAATGGTAATAACTAGTAGGTCCGATTGATTTATAGAGCCGTTCTTCCAGACTACTTACACGAGTACTCTCGCTACTTTGCTATTCATAAATTTCCTACAACTTTCATCGCTAATTTCATACAGAAACAAACTATCTGGATCTCACAAGGCACTCGTTGCGACATGAATTATCGCCGTATTGTTGTAATAAGTACGATCGACAAATCGTACGTCTTGTAAGCTCCGAAGTTACGACGATCGCTTGCTGTCTGTGGTGTGTGTTTCTTCTGCTCTTTACCCCCGAGGAGACAAGACAGGAATCTCGACCCTATTTACCGAAGGACAATCTATTGAATATAAGAGATTAATATTTGCAACTAATTTTTTATTAGAAAATTAATTGACGCTTTTTTTATATATTTTTTTTTAACAAACGACTGAAATTATCATATTATATTTACTAATATATCAAAATATTGGTTTATTTGAAGAAAGGAATCATTATAAAATATGATTTACTCAAAAAAAATTATTTTTTATAAAATTAGTCGAGTTTCCTTGAGTATAAAAAAGGGTTCTCGAAGGCGAAAAAATATCGTCCGCACACCATAATTCTGCGACGCCATAACACGACAAACAACAAAACCCGATGCCTCGCACATTGTATGCGTTTTATATTATTGTAAATATACGCAATATATAATATACAAAATGTACGCGTACGAGAAGGGAACGTAACGTACGACGACTGGGCAACGAGTCGAAAATTTGCATTTCAATTTGCCCATAACGAACGCCCCGTTATTCTTCTCGGGGTCGGGTTTTGATTTAAAAGGACGAGATCCCTCCCGAGCGCGATTTTTAATTAAGATCGTTGCCAGCGAGAGACTTCTTAAATGTTTTATGCGCCTATGCAAATGTGTTCGAGTGCGTAAATTGAATGCAAGTTGTGTTTTCTCGGTGATTTCCTTCGGAGGACTTGTCGCCCTTTGAACTCTGCACTTTGAAAGTTCGTCTGAAGTTTTATGTCTTGAGTGTTTTGCATATTTCTGTTCAGCTCATTTGTATGAAGGGTGTAATGAGCTTAAATGAAATGTGAGGTTCATTGTTAATTTATGTGACAGTTCTGTTTTACTTGAGTTTATCGTTGAATCAATAATAATCTCGTAGAATAAGATCTGTACAAAAACTAGTTAATACTTCAAGTTTTAGCTCCTTTTAAGTATATAAATAGTTCATATAAATTAAAAATATATATATTTTATGATACATTGTAAACTAAATCCAACATAAATTACTAGTTTTCCTTGTAATGCAGGTTTCATATTGTGAATGTTAAGCGGATTGCGCAAAAAAAATATGAAAAGAAAATAAGGATCATAAATGGATTTAGATCTGCTGTTACTTACTTTTTTAAAATTAATACTATTCCACCTTATTCTATATTAGGAAAAATGAACAACTTCATACATATTTTCCTTGTACGTTTGCAAAAAAAAAATTATTCGATACACGTATAAGATATTTCTTACTAATCGATCAGTTGCACGTGTAAAAGATTTTTCACTAAATTATCAATGTATCCATATTTATTTGTGGATATTTATAGACATCTTCATACTTAATTTCGACAGTATTGAATGCGTCAGAATTTTAATAAATTAATCGGAAACCTCATAAATATTCGCGCACAAACCAACTATTTGTATATAAGCAAATCGACGACCGATTTCGCATTCAACCCGATCCGAACGATTCCCACTCGAACAATCCGAAATATTAAAATAAATCAAACCGTATCCGCGTCCGACGATAAGCAACAACACGTTCCCGAACAGCGGCCGCGATTTATTCAATTTATCCGAAACAATCGCCGCGGCCGATTGACGCGAACCGAGCACACACACACACACGTCCGATCAAACGACCGAACCCACCCGGATTTATTGCGATCGTAAAATTTTATTTGTGGCAGGCGAAGGAGGGCCACCCCGTTAAAACGGTGACGTATCGAAAATGCGGCGGGCCGCACCCGCAAAGAGGAGCTTTCGCCGCGCTTTTTGAGCCGGCAGCGCTTCGACGACAAAGACGTTCGAGTGTCGGACTTTTGTGCTTTAGTGCTTTTACGGTGTGAGGCTTTAAGATGATGGTGTATCCTGATCCCCGGTGGGAGTGCGCGCCGGCCGCTACGCCCCAGATCGGGCTCTACGACGATATCGGATACAGAGGTATATTTTTGTATATTTTATATTGTTGCGGAGGTTGTTGTGAATGAGGTGGGATGGTGCGGCCGGATGGAGTTGGTCGAATGGCCGCGGAAACTGGAGATGTTCGCGCGATGAGGTGAGATTGGGGTATGGACGGTGTGTTGTGGCGATGCCGTTACCGGAAAATGAGCCGAATAATAATTCAGTGGTAAATGAAAAAAAAATTTTTTTTTGAAAAGTGACGTTTTGTCGGTTTTTGTGATTATATGTTTTTTTTAATGTTTTGTAGGAAAATATTTTTGTTTTTTTTTCGAAAATCATAGCCATAACCATTTTTTCGGTCTTTTTATAAATTTAATTTACCGGATTATCGGTGAATCTGACATCCCTATAGTTACGTGTTGATTTTTTCAAAAATTGATGTGATTTTTGAATGTTTTCATATAATATTATAATTAATGGTAGATGATAATAATGTATATTTATTCATTATTAATTGTAGGAAATTATATTTATTTTATGCTGATAATTTATTTAAAATATATATTTTTTATTGTATAATAATAAATACGATAAAAGTAAAGATTTTCATAAAATTTCATTGAATTAAAATTTTTTCGTTAAAGAACATTATTTTCTATTCGGAATTCATCCTGTAATTAAACTACAACATGTAATTAAAAATAAGCATATCCACTAATCACTAAGCATACCCGTAATTTATTTTCAATTACATAAATTGCCGAGCTTAGCGTAATCAACTATTTCCTTTTACTACAACTTTTCACATTGCACTACAAAAAAACAACCAAAACCACTCAACCTTCTAATCGAACTAAATTACGTTTTACGCCGCCCGTTTGACGTTTCAATTTGCAGCCAGCGTCAAAACTCAACGACAATGTACACATATCTTAACCGAGCAAAGCATTAAAGCCTCAAGATTTAAGGTCTTATAAACTTGCACTCGTGTTACACACGCATTCGGAAAGTGCATAGTAATTAGAAGTAGCGGGTCGACGGGTTTATTAACCCTGAAATATTGTGTGTGTTGTCTCGCTTGGCATGTAGAAGCGGTCTCCTAGCTTATTGGATGTCATCAAATGGCTATTAGTCGGCGGTGGTAATACGTTAATTGCCAAAAGGAGCACGACGAGGCTCTTTTCAATGTCTGCGACGACTGTCATCGCAGGCTAACCGGATTTTATATAGAAATGTGCTTTTACGTTTAGCTGTGATGGTCGTTTGGTTTTTCATACATGATTTTCGGATTCAAAATTAAAAATTGGTATTTAATAATTTTATTAAAAAAAAAAACAATTAATTTCTATTTGTATTGATTCAAATTATTCAAAACTTCTTCAGATCCGCTTAAAATTTTATTCACAATTTTTCCAGATGATAACTTTAAGATACTTCCTTTTTGCCAGAAAGCTCCTCGTGATCGTTATTATGATACTAGTATATAGGCCCGATGTTAATAAGCCAATTATGTGAACCCGAAATGTGTACCCGATTTGAATATTTAATATTTAATTAATAAAATCAAAGTAGTTAATTTGTTA
>JAOXNN020000039.1:1749545-1776540 GCA_028571205.2 Hydropsyche betteni | reverse complement strand
ATCATATGATATTGAATACCTTATCATATGATATTGAATACCTTATCATATGATATTGAATACCTTATCATATGATATTGAATACCTTATCATATGATATTGAATACCTTATCATATGATATTGAATACCTTATCATATGATACAATATAACTAGACCTAACAGTATTTAGCAACAATTTAACGCAACATTCACCGAAAAATCGGCAATCGGCCACAACCTGAACACATTGCAACCGTCGGCGGCCGACAGACAGTTGGTCTGCGCGAATTCCTCCACTTTGCGGGACCCATGATTCGACGCGACCTCGTCGAAAATCCACCATAAAACACGAAAACGGCCATCGCGCTTACAAGTACACCGTCTCCCCGGTGTATAGCGTCGCGACACGGATCCGATTCGGTATGTGCGCCGTTTTTTGCCCGGTTCTCGGCACTGTTTATATGGAGCGGGTATTCAACTCTCGCATATTTGTGGACGACGTCGTCCGTTCGAGTCCGTCTGTTGCCACCGGGCATGTGAACCTATCTAAAAAATGCGTGCGTGAAAAAAATGTCGGAGAATCGGGCGACGGTGGCGAAGATGTGTCCTCAAGTGTCGCCGGTTTTGTTCGACGGTGTTGCATCGGAGCTTTTGTTGTGCGATGTATTATGTGTTGGAGCGGGTTTGTTCAGTTGTTGTATATTAAGATTTTTAATGAAGGAGCTTGTGATTAGAACGCAATTATAATATTTCGTGTGAGAAGTTTTTGTATATTTGGAATGTAGTATGAAATTCGCGTGTATGAAGATACAGTTCAAATTGGATTGTAGGAATGTATTAACACAATTATAATATTTCGTATGAGAAGTTTTTGTATATTTCGAATGTAGTATGGAATTCGCGTGTATGAAGATACAGTTCAAATTGGACTATAGGAATGTATTAAGACGGCGTATTCAATGAAATTCACCACTATAGATTCTTATTGATTTGAAATATAAAACGCTCAATTTGAATTGAAAAATGTTCAATTTAAAGTTTAAAAACTGCATCAATTATAAAAAAAACGCATTTTTTCACTGATTGGTTTTCTGTTTTTTTTTTATTCAATACACAATTATTTTAAGAATTATCAATTATTTTACTGAAATTTAATGATTGTGCATTATCCAGCTTTTAAAATCAAATTCAATTATAGTAAAATATAATATTAATATCATTGTCATAGTAATCAATGAAATCCATTACTGTGAATTCTTGTTGATTCGTCAAATTCGAAATATAAATTCCAATCTAAAGCGTAAAGCGTTGAATTTAAAGTTTAAAACGTTGAATTTCAAGCGTAAAAATTGCACAAAGATTTAATTTGTATATTCAATACCATTCTAAATCAAAGTTCGATGTAATCTTGCCGTACATTTTTTTAACTAAAATGAATCATCGATGGAAATAGAGCATCGAAAGAGCATGTACGTTTGAGAATTAAATCGATCATTTTTTTTCATGCACTATTCACATAAAATTATATTTTATTGTCTCTGCGCGGTGCATACGTGTAAAATACACCCACACACGTTTCGTCCAGCATTCGATGGAATCGTTCGAGAGAACACAGTCTGGCGATGAAAAATCACGTCGACGCATTTGCATTTGACCAGAAGAGTCATCGAACGACACTATCTTGCGGACTAGCATAATTGATAGACATGCCATTGTAATAAAACGAGCGTCAATCGAGTTGCAAGATCAGATATCGTGTATGTGGACGCGAAAATGAAAAAAAGTGTACACGTGCAATTGATTCCGATTCGAAATGGCGCTTTGCGGCTCTGACTTATTAATCATGGAATGAGATATGAAATGGTGTTGGATTTTTGAGTAAAGCTAGGATGGTCGTATGTTTTTGTATAAAAAAACATATAAGGTAACGACAGCAATGGTGGATCATGTATAATACTTGAAGTTGACCATCTCTCAGAAAAACGTGAAAATTAAGGTTTTAAAACATGATAATCGTTTGAAAAGAGTGCGATAGATAGATTGCTTATTACTGTTTTTCTATTGCACCCTTTTCGAATGATTATCTTGTTTAAAAACTGTATTTTTTACTCTTTCTGAAAAATTGCCAACTAAAGGTGTGGTCCAATACTGATGTCGTTACCCGATGTATAGATTATTTTATTGTTGTGAAATAGTCGATGATTTTAAATATTAGTGGATGAAATTATGTTTTTTTTTAATGTTGAAATTTGATATGAACTTTAATTTTTTTTTTTTAATATTGATAAAAAGCAATAGAGGTCACATATTCGAAAGATGACATTCTTTTTGGAATTTGTTTGTATTTCTTGATTTTCTGAGTGCTTGTAATGAAAATTTATTAATCTTTGTTATGTCTTATTTGCAGTGAACGTAGTTGAGGCTCTGCAAGAATTTTGGCAAATGAAGCAAGCAAAAGGAGCCGACCTGAGGAACGGTGCCGTCGTGATATATGAATCTGTTCCGGCCACTGCGCAGCCTTACATCTGCTATGTCACGCTGCCTGGGGGGTCATGTTTCGGAAGCTTCCAGGTGAGCTTTGCTCCGAGTGCCATGCCACTTTTGTTATATCTGACGACGACTTCAGCATCCAAATCATATTCAAAGACCTCATTTTCCACGAAAATATCCAGCACTTTTTGAATTTTCCGTGTTTATAAAGCACAGCTTCTGTTATTATGTCTTTTTCCGTTATTAAATATTTTTTCTATATACTCGAACAATTCGAGAGAAAACCTCAATCAGTCTCAGATTGCGCACTTATGACGCACAATCGTCAAGTACGTTTCGATTGTCGATCGTTTTAATTGCAGTCGCACAATGCGGTACCGAAGTGCAATAAACAAGTCGCGGAGGGCGCAAAGCGCGATCCGGATAATGTCACGTTTCGTATTGGAAATGTTTGTTTATTGCCCGTTAAAAGGCCATGGTTCGAGCGACGAGAACGGGTGAATTTTATCGCTCGATTGCCATTATGCCGTGAGCATATGCAAAGGCACTTAAATTCGCCATGTCTTCGAATGTTTAGTTTGCATTGTCATGGTAAAAACGACAGATGTGGATTCCGAGGGTTCCGTTTGACGTAATTGTATTATTGTGGTTGTTGTGAACGAGAAGCTTATAGGTTTCTTATAAGTTCAATGATCTGTACCGTAATATCGCCTCGTTGAGAAAATGTAAAAGCTCCGATGAGAAAATATAAATTGATTTATAATGAACTAGTTCTCTACTTAAGAATGTGTTGATTGAAAAAAAATAATGTATGTCTTGGATGTCATCAACTGAAATCTGTGTAGGGATGTGAATTAAAACCGCATTTCAATTTTCATCCTCTTATACTAATAATAAGCAGTTTTTTCAAATTAAAAATTATAAAATACGATGAATACATCGGAGATGTAGTCGAGTTTAACATTTATCCATATTTGGTTTCAGAACTGTCCGACCAAGGCTGAAGCGAGAAGAAGTGCTGCTAAAATAGCTTTGATGAACAGTGTGTTCAATGAACACCCAAGTCGACGGATCAGTGATGATTTCATCGAAAAGGCTGTGGCAGAAGCAAGGGCCAGTTTCAAGGGAGGATCTGAAGAAGCCGACAGTCCCAATACCGGAATCGGAGCATTTAGGTCGGTATCGTAATTGAACCACTTCACAAAAAGCATCCTAACCATTTCAAATATTATACTTCAAAGCGATTTTTTCAACCGTTATAAGTATCAAATAATCTCGATGTTGAATTGAACATGCAAAAAATAAAACACCGAAAATCGCAGTGTAATTCGATTAATTTATAATAAAAAAATCCCCAGACAAACATGTCCCCGTCTCCGACAATGACAGCCACCTCGGCCATTATACACACACGTATAATTTTTTTTTTTCTAGAATTGCAAACATAAATCGTACGAGACTTTTTCTGTCCGCTGATAACGCACGCAGATAATCCGCAAACCGGAAAATCGCGGGTGCACTGCACACAGAACACGGCGCAAAATAGACGGACGGACAGACACCGGCACAGCCTCATTTCCTCCAACGATGCATAAAATACAACCGGTGCTACTAGTCGGAGCCGATCCCATAACGAGTGCGTTTTAATTGTGGCCGTTAACGTCCACTCGCCACTTTTTTATCCTTCGACACGTTCATTACGTCCATAAAAAGGAAACGGCCGCCGTATTTTTTTTCCCACTCCATAATCATCGTCATCATCGTCGCCAGACTCCGGCTGACTTGTCACTTTTTTAGTGCCGGAGGAAATCTCGCTTCGGGTGAACTAGGACGTTTTCGCGAAATACGAAACTAATTCCACTTCGAATGCGAAAACGGTTCGCGGTGCGTTAGGCCAGGCGCCCACTGCGATTAGTCGCGGCGCGATTTATAATGGAACACATTATTTTAGGTTGAAGTACACCCGTATGGTTTATGGGCGCACTTCAATCCAAAACAATGTGTTCCATTATAAATCGCGCCACGACTAATCGCCTGTGGGCGCCTGGCCTTAGTTTCGAACGTGTCGCGTCGGAGTTGCGCAAAAAATGATGGTTTATCGTCGGTTTTGGTCGAGCGGATTGTTGCAGGCTGCATCGGCGGCAGCCGGATCAGATAACGATCGCCATTATCGCTGATTGTGCTATATAAATAACTGTTATTTTAAAAAAGTTGATCGATACACCCACCCGTCCGTCGGAGTTCGGTGTGTCCGGCGGATCGACATTCGAGGTCGAATTATATTATCTTTCGCGAAAATTTTAATTAAAATCTCTCGGACGCATCTTCGGATATGTTTGTTAACGAATTCTGACGATTATTTTCATTATGCGTCAAAATTTATATAAATTTGTTGATGATAATGGACTGTATAGCACGTATGGATAAAAGGCGGGGCGTGGGCTGATTTTATCTGGCTCGCGGTGATATTTGTTTAATAATAAAACAATATTTAATTAAAATTAAAAGTTATACGAAGTTGGTGAAAAAAAGTTAGTTAATAATCTAAATAAAACAAGTTAGGGAAGTATGGAAATTAAAAAAAGATACAATATTAATATATTTTTGAAAATGAAACAAAAAATAAATAGTTTTCCTAAACTGAAGTAGATTTTTTGGCTAAACGATTTTTGTTTTTCGATCGATACAGTGAATCATTTGAATGAGCTAAATTTTTAATAACAAAGAAAAGATATAATGGTATTTGACATATTCAATTTTACTAGAGCATTTATGGCATAATTACAACTTTCTTTTAAAACCTTAATGAAAAAAAAATTGATCCATTTCCACTATGCAAAAATGTTTCGAAAATTTCAATTTTCAAAATTATAGTTTACTTATTTTAGAACTACAAACGGATTTTAAAGAAATTGAAAATAAATTATTGTTTTTCACTAGATATGGCATTGGTATGTGACGGCAAAAAAAATTTCACAACCCATTCGAAACAAATTCCCACCCCTGATACATAAACTACTATTTTATACTAGTATAGGCCCGATGTTAATAACATCGGCTGCGAATTGATAACCATACTACTACGTAATAAAATAAAAATTGAATATATTTATGCAAAATTATTTTATAACCGTGCCCTTGCGAAATGCCTCCCGAATATAAGAGTCGCGATCGTCATCGACACTGATACACAGACAGACAGACGAACACACAGAAATCCGCTATTATATATAGGGGATAGACGATAGGGGATACTCGATATGAAAATTGTGATGATGTACAAATAAAAATCAGATATTCTCTCTTAACAAATCGCCATATGAATACAAATAAATCTAATCCTTCGCAACGATCAAGATCTCTAAACCCACCTTATACTTCTGGCTTCCGAATCAGAATCCGATACGTCTGCGCGACCATCACGAGCTGGTTTCCTTCGGAGCTCCGTTTCTCACGCCCACGGTGGGTGGGTTATGCAAACAATGGCCGCACGTGATAAATCTAACCGACGCCATTAACGGCGAAGGTTCTACTCTTCTCAGAGACGACGAAGATCTACACTTCGAAAGCGCACGCGTATCGAATGACTAATTCGCGACCGTCGTACGTTCCCGTGAAAAGTGAATCGAGTTAATATGGACGGGTCGTATGGTTGTTCTTGGAAAATCGTAAAGCACTCGTTGCAATCTCGTTGTTTATTGGTGTGCTCTTTGCGTGCGATTGATATTCGTGAGAACATTTTTTTCATGTTCGGCTCGAGTTTCTATGAATCTATGTGGGATGTCGATGTTGAGTGTTTAATCTGTTAAACAACTTATGTTGATTTGAATTTTTTTTGTATATTTAATGTATTTGATCTTTTCGTATATGAAATTTATTAATATGATGCAATTGATGTTTCAGGTTCATGTTGGAGACAAACAAAGGTCGCACCATGTTAGAATTCCAAGAGCTGATGACCGTGTTTCAACTCCTTCACTGGAACGGATCGCTGAAAGCTATGCGGGAAAGACAATGTTCTAGGCAAGAAGTAGTAGCCCATTATTCAAATAGGGCTTTGGACGATGATATGAGGGCTCAAATGGCCTTAGATTGGACGGCTCGCGAAAGGGAAGCAGCTGGAGCTTTAGCCCGTGAGCTGGCTCGGGCTGAAAGGGAACTTCGTACGGCAAGGCTTGCTGGAAGAGAACTTCGTTTCCCTAAAGAGAAGAAGGATATATTGATGCTGGCACATGCTCAGCTTAGTGCTGCTGGAAACACGTGAACTTGAATCGCCGTCCTGTAGGATGTGGTGATCGTGTGGCTATTGAAATTTGAGCTTTCCAGCATGTTCATAGCAAATTTTTAGGACTTTTCTTGTATTACTGAAAATAAAAAATGTTTTCGTCCTGTTGAATCAAAGTGAATGTTTGTTGAAATTTTCTGAACTCTGTGTGATATATGTAGTTTTTTTTCGGCAAAATTTGGAGTTTCGATATGCAAATGTGATACAAAATTTAGTTATGTAATGTGAAGACTTGTTTGATAATTGAATGGAGAAATTTTCGTTTGTGAATTTTTTTGAAAATTTGTGACCATCTCGTGTGTATTGTTTTCAAATGTATTGTATAAAAAATTATGTTTCGCAAAAAAATTTGGCTGTGGAAAGTGTTTATTTCAAATCAAATCAAAAAGAAAATTTCGAATTTCTATGTATTCTTTTAAAACGATCATAAATTACTGTGCTCTTGTCACTTTTGAGATTTTTTAAAACTTGAAAGGAAAATACTATTTTCGACAATAGGTACACTAAATAGTGCCATATAAAGCAATATTTTTTTTTATTATTTTCATATTAGAAGTTTCTTTTTTTCATTAATCATATAGAATCTTTTCAATTAACAAATATAATTTTTAGTTCTGTGCTTGATTATTTTGGTTCAAGAACTTCCACACTATGGCTTATTCATTTTGTGTAACAAATTGTGATCATAAATATGCTATACGATTATTTTTCGAGTCAGAGACAATTATTAACATTAGTCAGATATAAATTAACGATTTTTTTGTAAATATTAAATCTTACAGATAGAGGAATCTGATGCAGTGATAATCTATTTTAAGATAGCTTTTAAGTTTGAAGTCGATTGTGAGGTGTTTTATTGAGCTTTGTTAATTATTATTTAGACAATTTTTCGAACAATCAATCATATTAAATTTATAACGAACTTATGTATACTGATTTTTTTTTGTTACTATCCAACATTTTTTTAATTTTATTGTGTATATTAAATAAATAACTTTTTTACTCCCCAATAAATAATAAGTTTAGTATGTTGGTATTATCAATTGCAATATAAATACATTAAGCATTCTAGTTTAAGTATAATTTAATGAAAAATAAAGTGAATTTGTTTAATAATTTTATATACGGCATTAGAAGATTTCAATGATCTCATGTACTTGTCAAAAATTTATTGCTTTTTTGTTTTTCGTTTAGCATTTGTTTAGCGACTGAACTATTTCGAAAATCAAATTCAAAATCCAAAATTTTTTATATGCATAAGTACAATCAAACAGTTACGGACAAGTAATAATGATAATATTAATAAAACTGTGTTGTAAACATTTTTTTGTCAATTTTATAAGTGTTGCAATTCTTATGTTGTTATGTCACCTTGCATGTTATATTTGCATAATATAACGGAAGCTTTTTGAAACTTTTATTTGTGTTATATTATTTTTGGATGCAAATAAACAAGTCAATAAACTATAAACCGCTTTTCAATCAATGAAAAAAATTAATCTCATATTACACAAATAAATCTGTTAATTTTTTATAAATATATTTGAAAATACCAACTTGTTAATAATAAAGGAAAAGTAAATAACAATTAGTAAAAAAATAAAATGGAAATGAAATGGGTCGAAAACTTTACAAGCGCTCATAAAAATTTGTAACGGAAGTCTTAAAATGGAAAACAAAAAAATTACCCGAACATCCTTTCCCGTTGCAAAAATTCATTCGATCAAAACGAAAAAAAAAATGTCACGTCGAAATGTAATTTCGATAATTTCCTCTTGACATTTGGACCGGTATAATTTTCCGGTTTTCGAAAAGCCAAAAGAAAAAAAAATAAACACAACCACCCCGAAAAAGAACAATGGACTCGCGACGAAGAAAAGTTGTTTCCGTCGGCTCGTCAAGTTTATGCCTGCTTTGAAAGTTCAACAACCTCCTCCGATAAAAAAGCACACCGAAACATTTATAAGCTGAATATAGAATTAAATAAAGGTGGAAATGAATCTTTGCGTGTCCTCAGAGGGGTCGGACACAATGCCCTTCGGCAAAGCCAACAAATTCGTTCGCTTTGACATCTGAAAGAATAAAGAACAGAGCTTTCTCTCGCAACAATGTATGCGTTCGCGAGCAACTGAAAAGTAAGAAAATAACTCACCGAATCGATTTCCGTTGATTTTGTTTGTTTTTACAATTGTTCATGCAACATTGTTGCTGTGAAGCTGCGATGTCGTTCTTGGTCAGGTTAATTGGTATTCACTTAATGGCTTCGCCGTGTTGAGGCAATCGGAATCTTTTAGTTATTTAGTGTTTTAATGATTATCATTTGATAAAATTTGTGGTGATTTGCTCGGACAAAGGTGCTAAAAATTTGGAAGATATTTTTTTAATTATGTGCTTAAGTGAGTTTCCGGCTATATATTAAAAAAAGAATTATGTCGATTGAATACAAGAAAAACGTTTCTATTCATGAACTAATATAATATAAAATTTTAAAAATAAACCAAATCTTAAATATTAATAAAATAAGTTGTATAAATTAAATCGATAACTTTATTTCTTAATATTTGAAAACATTAACGATAGCAAAAAAAAGAATTCTTTATGAATACTCCATTCCTATAGCAGATATCACAATTCAACATATCTATGACAACAACAAGCCATCTCTAAACGTCAACAAGAACAACATTTCCAAACGACGCCCCCTGAAAAACGTCTCGTTATTACAATAAAGTACAAACTCCAATCTAATCGCCATTGTCAACCAATGATAAATCAATACCGATCAACGTTTAGTCATAAATAACAATCGATCGAAAACCAGAGAACAAACCTAAAACTATCACGATCCACAACACCATCAATATTGAAACACGATCGATCATCAATATAATTAGCTGAAAGATTAGAAGAGCAGCTTTCAGCAGAATCATCGTCGACGGTACAAACTTTAACGTTAAGCCGTGGGCGAGGCCGCCTCTTTAAAAACTGTTAATTGATAGTTAAATGAGCCTGAGGATCGCGACACGGGACGGATTGATTCGCGACCATAAATCTTCGCACTGAGGCCTGTAATTTGAAATGGAATGCTGTCCAAGAGAAAGAATGGCGGCTGCCGACGCACCAGCCCTCATATAAATATGTTCAGTATAAGTTTTCGTACGATGTGCTTTTTTATTAACTAAATATATATAATATAAGGGCGGACTTGATTTGGTTCTGCATCTCTTTGAAGATATTTCGAAAATTTCATATTGATATTTTGATTAAATCTTTTCGAAGATTTTTATGTTATATTTAATTAAACAAAGTTTTCACTTGAAGGACTAACCACTAAAAAATATATACTAACAACCCAAATTTTCAAACTGAAAAAAATTTCCAATTAAAAATCAAACCGCATCCATACGTCATATCGAAGTTCACTTTTTGAGCGAGGACATCTTAAACGTTGACGATAAAATTTTAATTGGAGGACTCTCGGAAAGCACAAAGCACCGAACAATCATTACCATCACCACCATCATCGTCGTCGTCGTCGAACAATTCTTTCATTTCCAACCAGACGGACGCGACAATGTTATAAATTTGTACGGTTTTTTGCACTATCCCGGCTCATTGCTGGCAGCCACTTCTGCGACGAAAGCCTCCTCAGCCCTTTGCCGCTCCTGCCTCTGCTTCTGGCACATTCGGAGGCTTCTTTTTCTCGTTAAGGAGCGGCCGATGATTGAAAATGGCCAGGAAACGAAACCAGTTCCGACGACACAGCAACCACCGAGGCTTTTTTTCCCCGGCCGAAAACGATGAGGGTTGGTTGGCGTTTACGCGCGGAACCGACGATTTACAAGAGTTGTTAAATAAATCGAGCTGATAGAACTATAGCACGTTTATGGGACTATTTGACCATTTAAAGGTTGAACGGGTGGTAATTTCTTTGCGAATTCTGATTTAGTTTTTTTTCAAAATCCAAATAAGGGGAAGATTATGGTGTTATTTCTGTATCGTTTTCTTGGAAAATTGAATAAATAGAACTTGATATTTCAATCGTCTAGAATATTGGGATTTTATTTTATTTAGTTTCATTTTAGATTGAATTTCAGTATACAAAATAAACCGAACAAAAGAAAATTTCTTATCTTAATTATTATCTAAAAAAAATTTCTAGATATTTTTCTCAAAAACATCAAATGAATGACATTTAAACAACATAATAACTAAATCGTATATTGATAGAAAAATCGATATGAATTTCGAATCGTTCACAAAAAATACATAAAAATTTCAAACCATTTTTTTATATAACTTGACTACAATCGAGCTTTCGCACGTCTAAGCACCGCAACACCTTTCCGACCAAAAACTCCCCTAACCTTTAGAACAATCCTCATCCGAAAACGGCAAGCAGCCTCCTTCGTTCGGGAAATATGCCCGAAATGTCAACTGGGCCGCGTTTCAACGTCTCTCAAACGAACTCGCAAAAAGGGCGAACGAACCCGCCAAACGCACCGCGAATGACAATAATGAAACTCCGAGTCGGACGAACAAAACCAAAATGAAATAATATATAAAACGGAGGATGGCGAAAAAACGCCATGCGAAAATTCGCCGTTCGTTGACTCGCCGAGAGGTGGGTAACCTCCCTTGTTGGGAGGAAATTTCGGCTTCCGCGTACTTTTTCGTTTATAGTTTTCCGAGATATGAATTATGTATTGGACGCGTATGTGTGTGCAAAAAGTTGTGGTTATTTGGCGGTTGGATTGTAAATTTGGGACTGTGCTTCTGTCGTAATCGTTGATGGATGGGTTCGATTTTCGTGTATGAAAAAATTGGGAATTATTTATTCTGAATACTATTCAATAATTAGATTCGGGGACAATTTAGATGTGCATTATACAAAATAAATGTGCGTCAAAAAATAATATGTATATTTTGTAAGAGCATTAAAGTTTGTGCATTTGAAAATATCTTTACCTTAAAACGAATAAAATGTGCATTAGAATGAATATAAATAAAGGTAGACAACAAGGTGAACTACCAACCGTTATTCATAACTTTCATAATGTAATCAAATTGGACCAATTTATTAAAATGTGATTAAAATTAAATGACAATAAAATTTTGACAAAAGGAAACGTCGGTAGTTAGCAGTTGTATTATATTATTGTATTGTCTATGAAAGAAGACGACGTTACCACCCCTCGATCATTTGAATACATAAACTATTCATTCTATTGCACATTTCATATTTTTTGATGCTCACTTTATAAAGCACAATTTTTTTTCATTACATACTTCAAATAAAATATTGATCAATACGATATTATATCAATAATGCACATAGTATATTATTCTAATGTAAAAGTAATTCATTTAAAGGTACAATCATTTTTTTTAATACACAGTTAATGATTTGATGTATTAAAGTGATATTCCATATATACAAAAAGCTAGAATTCATCGATTTAATTCAAATATTTTGAACTACTTTTCGCACGAAGTTTTCTTTTATATGAAGTGAATTCGAATTATTATTAAATATACCTATAAATTTTTTTTTTAATTGCTATTCATTAAGTAATTTTATTCGAAAAAATTTTCATTCTGCTCACGATGCCTTCATACACGTACTTCGATATTTAACACGATAAGACTCGTATTCGCCGAAGAGAATAAAAAAAATTTCAAGCGGAGAAGGAAACGAATTTCCACCAATTTCCATTGTGCGCAATAAATTTCAAAACCGAAAAAAGTAATTGCGCTCGTTATCGTCGACGCCCCATATTTTGATATTATATAAATCAGCGAGATTTATCGTGCGTCGAAAATTGACAGAATGCAAAAATAGCTCATGCATATAAATTTTATTCATATTAAAAAGTAATTATTATATTCGCGTTTTTCCACGGACGGCGCTCGAATTTTCTCCGTGCAGCAGGATGTAGTGTCTTTTTATTTTATTTTTTTCCTTCATTTAATACAACAACGTTCCAGGAACGAATTATATTCTCTTTCGTAAAAATCCAATAAATATTAACTGCTACATGGCTCCGTGCGCGACAATGGTACAAAACTTCCGCGTGCACAAAACGGACGCCCCAAAAAAGCATTCGATATTCAACATAATAAAATTAAAATATACTTTTTTACGCGGGGCTACTTTCGAAAAAGAACATTTCGGACGCAAAACATAATAAAAATTTATTTTATCGGGAATCTTCGGCGCTCCGAGCGGGACCGTTTTTCGCATCGTTTTCGTCGATCAAATTTATGCAAATGCGCAATAAACGTAATAAGCTGTAAATTCTGCGTGTGTCTGTCCGTCGTGTGCATTTTTCGCATTAGGAATTGCATAGAGGATGCAAATCGATGGCGATTACCGGACGACCGCCAATAACCGTTAACACTATTAATGCCCCCATGCGTTATGGCTTTGGTGTACTATGGATGTTAACATACAGCCTGCGGTCGTTTCTAACGCTTGTGTTGGCCGTGTTTTGTGGGGTGTTGAGGTGGATGTCTGGTCTGGTATGGATGTTGCGTGTTTGAGTGAAGGATAAAAATTTTAGTGGTATGTTTTATATTTCAGGGTTAGCGTTCAATATTGAAAATTAATTTCGATATTATTCAGAAGATATAAAGTTAAATATTATGATTTTACTATCATTAATATTACTTTTTCGGTAAGTGACTACATGTGAGAATTCGTTTAGTACGTTTTACCATTCACTGCAACGCAAAATACCGCAAATCGAACGAATATCCTCGCAAAAACCAAACCTTTGATTTATTTAAAGAGAAAACATATCGCTCAAATTTAATAACAAACGTCGCTCTAAAATTACGCACTTTACAACTTTTCGACTTCAACCTCAAAAAAGCACACAACTTCGACATTTTACACAACACCAGAAATTTTCAAGAAAAAAGTTCAATTCTATATAATAATAAGCTCTTTCACTCTTTTATCTACGAGCATTATTATTTTAAACTAGTATATAGACCCAATGTTAATAACATCGGCATGTGTATGTGTTTATTTTAAGGTCGATGCCCGTGCCCGATTTGAATATTTAATATTTAAATAATAAAATCAAAATAGTTCATTTGTTATTGTCACCATTACTAATACGTACATATAGACATAGTCAGTAGTTAGTAGGTAATAAGCATCATATTATAGACATTAACTGTATACGCATAAAGACCATATTAGAATTAATACTATAAAAAGTCGCGAGCGTCATTCGAAGAGACACACAGAAATCCGTGATTATATATATTTTAAATTATTACCCTGTACTCTCATAAATTTAATTTTCTTTTACACTTCATGTTTTACACTTTACACGAAGTCATCGACATAACACCAAATATTCTCTACAAGAATCAAATTCCATTTTTTTTCCAAATTTCTCATTCTATAGACCGTCAAGATATTGTATTATTATTTTCGATACTTCGCGCTGACCACAAAGCTCAACTCTTGACGCGCCATCAACGCAACACCGGAAGCCCTCTACAAAAGACAAAAGCTCATTCATCATCGTAGCGAAGCGTAGCTTTTTCACTCTACATACCACATTATATCGAATTATTCCCGTCTGCTCTCGTAACGTTCCTTTCGGTACGTCGCACTTTGCATGATCGTCGATTATAATTTTTGGCAGTGGTCAAGTGGGCAGTTGCGATGCAATGCACGCGTGCACCCATCGGCCACCGATCGAACAGGACCGAAATTTCAGAATATAACCCGAAATGTGCATTTTGTAATTCTAGAGTGTTATTCGATCGGTTATTATAAGAATACGGCGATAATAATTTAAAAAAAAAATTTTTTTTTTTTAAATTTCTTTCAAACTTATATATTTAATTATTTTCAATGATTTATTAAAATATATCTTTTACGTAATATTGAATATAGTATTTCTTTTAATATTATGAAATTCAATTTAATAAATTCCATATTTATTAAGCGTTAAATCGTGGTTGATCAAAGGATTTTTCGCCGATAAACTTATTCGCGTTTGTATCCGAGTGCGGCCCAGTCGATGCGCTTCGACATCCTAATTTTTGAAACGCTTTTCGGAAAATGCATAACATTATGTCATAAAAGTAATAAAATTATCTACAAAAGGCAGTTGCCAATACGTTTTGCGCTTATCATAACGTAATGACGATAATCGTGCCGTCCCGGTACGATAATTACGAAAATATAAAAGCGAGTACACACACTCGTATACACACACGTTTATAATATGTTAATTTCAGAAATAATATTAGAAAATTAACTATAAACTAGCTGTATACGGAGTAATGAAAGCCGTTGAATGTTAATGGTTCTGTAATATTTGCTCGAAACGACCGTGATAAAAACGATTTGTTCATAAAGAAAATTTACGATATTAAATTTTCATTAAGATATACTTGTTTTTCATCAGATTTTATGATATATTGAATAGTTTTTATCATTAAGAATTTAATTTATATTAGAAAAATATTAAATTGTAGAATTCAGCAATATTTTCCGACATTTCAATGTATCTCATTTTCAAAATCCCAAATTCTCAAGCACAATCGCGATTGTATCACACACACAGACTCTCATTACGTATTCAAAATATTCATAATTTCCGAACAAGAAAACGGTAATCATGCGCGGCGATCATCGTGATTATTTTTTGATCAATATTGTTACAGTTCTCAGAATCTTGCCTCCACCTTCTCAAGAACATTATCCAAAAATGCGGATACCTTTCGCAAGATAAACATGTGTGATACGAATAATAAATTTATCGAAATCCACCTTTATTCCAATGTTAACAATATCGCAAACAAATAAAAAAAAACCGTCTAAGATATTTCTTTAAACTTCATGCAAATATGATACTTCTTATCTGTGCGCGATAAATTTATCAATTTTATTGTTATATTCGCTAAAGGTTTACAATGTATTCGAGACATTTGCAAAAGCTGAATTTATATTTACAGCGATGCCATTGTCGTATAGAACGATGATGTCCTCTTGATGCTTCTCGGTTTTTGAATTTCTGTCTTTTTTCGAAGAACAGCTCGATTATTTAGTCAGGTTTATTGGATTCGGATCGTTTTATCTATTGTTTTTATCTTGGTTTGTAATCATTTTATAATTTAAATGAGATGTTTTTCTTGCATGAAACGAGAGCTTTTTACATAAACAACTTGCGCAGATCGGATGCTGCTGTGAGCTTAAATGTAAAACATTAATTGAGGTTTATTTGCTGTAATAGTTTATTGTAAATTTGATAACTTTGTATTTTACAAATAATATAATATCATATTTTATGCGATATTTGTTTATCGATTTGAAGTTTAAATAATATTCAATTCAAAATAAATGTTTGTTGTACTGAAAGTTTGTTGCAATATGATTAGATTTATATAAAATTTGAGTCACTCAATAATTTACTATGAAAATCTTACATATACGATTCACAACTTTTTAGAATAAAAAATATCTTTGACGTTTCCTTCGATAAAAACCCTTGGGCCAACTAACGTCCGTCCCTTGGTTAATCGATATTATGCTTTAATCACGATAATTATGGTAAGCTGCTGCCAACCGGTGGCACAGGAGTCCTCTGCCAGTGATCGCCAATTATCCACAAAACAGCCATCCAGGAACCTTCAACAACACTGAAGACAATCAAATTCTAAAATTGAATTAGTAAATGGTGCATAAGAGTTACCAAGTTTTAATGGAACTATTATATTATACCTTTACTTACACGGAAGTGCACTAAAATTTCACCATGAAATAACCAATAAAATTCTAATCGAAAGAATTAAGAAACGAACTCGCAATTATTTCAAACCCGTATCTTGACACTATTACGCGATTAAAAGTAAGGAAGCTGGTTGTTTGGAGGATCGTAAAGCGATTTTAAATTGATACCCAGGATGATTCCTTGGCGGAAATGTCATTTAAATTGACGACCGACAACGTATAAGTGCATCAATTAAATTGCACTAAAATCTAGTGAGGAATTGTGTGTTTATTTTTAAAGGGATGTGGAAGATTTAATGGGTTTTGCGAACAATTTATGGAAATTTCAATTTAACTGTTGTTTTATTAAATTTTATTACATGAAAAAATATAAATTAAACCCGACAGATAAAAATTAGCATTTGAATTTCAAAAAAAAGGGGAGTCTTTTGAAACTCAAAATTAGCACAATTTCGTGAGCTTACCGAAACCTAACGAGGTAAGATAAAACGACAATAACGAAAGTGCTCTTTTTCGAGGTTGCAACGTTTAATTATCATATTTTCGCTCGATCCGATTGAAAATCGACAAAATCGAGTGCGAAAACGCCAAAAAAATCGAATATTCGAGCTAGTTAAAAAAGTCTCAGGCGCGAGCTAGGTGCCGAACACATGAGGAGTGTCATAAAATTTGCATTTTATCGATGGGTCCGTCGACCGCTTTTTTGCATAGGCAGCATTATGTGCTTTTATGTGTGTTTATGTCAGGGCTTCTCAAACGACAAGAGGAGAAGAAGCGCAATCAAGGGTGAATAAACATCATACATTCACATATTCATCCATCGACGTAACTAATTTAAGAAATGTAGACAACACAGCCAAAATTTTGAATTCGTTTTTATGAATAATTTAAGTTACTTTAATTTTCAAAACAAAGCATCGAGATAGTATTAAAGAGAGTCATATCGATGAAAAGTTTAAAAGCTTGTGGTTTATGTGTTGCTCGCGCGTATATTTATCGATATGTACATATGTGTGTACCCACCAGTGGTGTTCCACGTATATGTTATACATGCTAAAATACAGCATATGTTATATATTTTTTTCAAAATAAGAGTGTTTCATATACTTTCAGCATCAGAATGTCAGTGAAACCATAGTTTCTGAAATTATGTTGGCAACACTGAATGTACCAAATAGCATGACTTAACACTCTCAATGGCAACACTGACATGCTATATAAAAGCGGCATAAATTTTGAGACCAACTATTCTGTCTTTTATTACCAAACTAATAAAATATTTGCGAACATTTGGCTAACACTCAACCCTTTTTTTCAAAATTTTAAAATTGACTTAGATTAGTTACCTTTCAAATTCCAATAAACTTTTTTCAGTTTTCTTTTTTTCAGATGCCTGTCCTGTTTCTGAAGCCACCGCCCGCCACTGGTGGTAGCCCTGTCCCGCGAAAAACTGCATCCTTGCACATGGCCGTCGTTCGCGCGGTCTTTCGTTTATTTTCGTGCGTCACTTACTCGCTTTTTATTTTGACCATTTTTTTCTTTATTTTGGCGCGCTTTTTTGTTTTATTTTCGTACGATTTTTTTCATCGGTACGTCGCCGATAAACGGAACGACCCCGCACGATCATCGACCAAAATATTGTCGAAAAAATTACAATGGCGTGCTTTTGCCGTGTCGTTTTCCTGCGTCATGTGCTCGAATCGACTTTCGAAATATATCGTGAACGATTTTTTGTTTTACAGAACGAAAATAACTCGCATAGATGCATTATACTAAGCGCATATAAAATTTGTATATTTATATGAGTGAGATAAACCATTTTCAAATTCAGAAGCTCGTTAAGAATCATTTATAGAATATTAATGCATTTGAGAAATTAAATTTTGCAAAAATCAACAATCAGAAAACATTAATCGAAAAAGATAACAATATATTATTATAGAAAGCGTATTATAAATATATATTTTTTTAATTTTTCATTCTAAATAAGAAAATATGAACCCTATTAATTTTAATGTAATGCAGTTAAAAACAGGTATATGACACCATTAAAGAATGACGCTTTGAATTTCAAAATAACTATTTAGATTTGATCAAAGTTTATTAAAGTCTTTGATGACATTCGCAAAAGCTTCAACATCGTTTTCAATAGCGACACGATAAAAGCACTTCAAATCGACAATTCGTGTGACACTTTAATGAATGAGATTTTTTTGTTAGGCGAAATGTTATTTTCTCATTTCGACAAGTATTTCGTTTTATTCTGCGAAACATTTATTCGAATATGTATGAATATGACCGGCAGTCAAGACTATCTTGCGAAATCTCGACGACTTCAGAGGACATAGAGTATAATTGGTCGATCGATTTGCAGGGTGAAGAATCCTCGACAGTTTCTTTAAAGGAAAAATCCTTTCGATAAAATAAACATTCACAATTCTGGATTTACTCGTTTATTGAATTGTAAAAAAAGCTTCTACTGGAAATGACTGGATTGATATTATGATTTCGATCATGTATATTTACTGAAGAAATAATATTATAGTCTGAGTGTAATTGAAAATGTGTATGAATATTTTTATATACAGAATTGTCGATATATGAGGTAAAGACACCAACGGTGGATCATTTATATGTAATTAACTATCTCTTAGAAATATATTTAAGGTTTTTAAAGTTGATAATCTTTCGGAAAGGAAAGAATTGATACTCTTTGGATAAGAATTGAACTGCTCATTAAAATTTATCTATCACACCTTTTTTGATAGATTATCATCTTTAAAAACTGTAATTTTACGTTTTTCTGAGAGATGCTCAGCTACAAAAATAATACATGGTCTATCACTAGTGTCGTTACCTTATTTCATTATATCATTATAATTTTTATTAAAAAAAGGCTTTTTTAGTATGAACTGATATCATCAAATGATATCCACTGCTAAACAAGAATTTTCAGATATATTTTTTAAGAAATTTTACTAATCACATTGAAAAAAATGTAATTTTTATTGGATTGAAAAATAAATATCATCCCTATCCAATTAATTTCATGCCAAAGACATACATTCAAATCCATTTATTGCTCGTTCTATTAACTCGGATAATTGATTATATCATTGATGTAACACATTAATATATTTATTAAATAATATTCGGAAATAATCACGTACCTTTGGGGACTACTAAGGTAAAATATATTGAAATTGTGAATGTCTGATACTCGAATGTACTGAGTGAGGATTCCAGCCATGATTATGCGAGCTTTCTCGTATTCGGCGGCGTTTCTGTGTCGTGTCCTCTTGTGCAAACACAAAAGCATCCTACCGAAAGAACAAACCACCTGTTCAATCAACAAAGAGAAAGAGGGACACTCCGTGTATGCACCGACATATTTATTTTACGCACATATATAAACCATCCGTGTATGTCCAATGGGTTCGTTGAACTGTTTTGTCGACTTTCGTCAACTCTAGAGACGGATTCGTCTGACGTGAAAAGTTTTCTAGGTAATAATATTCGATTGTGCGACTTTTGCGCAATGTAAAGGAAATGTCGAAATTGAGTGTGGTGCTTCGTTCGAGGAAAATGCTCAGTGCGTCGATATGTAATTAATTTGATTTAATACAAACTTTTACGATTCTGCATAGAAAATTTGTTAGATTTTATAATAAAAATAAAAATAAACCAATTAATTTCAGATTTTTGGTTAGTTTACATGAAAACTCAATATTATGATTTGGGTTTCATATTTTTAAATAACATGAAGAAGCATCGTGCGTTGGTGTCTAGTGTATGTAATTGATATTTAAATTTGAGTTATTGAAATATTCGTTAAAACTATGTTTGAATGAGTGGCTATAATCAAGTCAAATATGTTGAATGTTTAACATTCATTAATTAAATAATACTAGTAAACATTTTTCGCAATTTTTTGAATAAAATATTTTAAGTGTATTATTATCGGCACGACAAAATTGTATCAATTCACATAATTATAAATTAAACGATTGCACGACATTTAAATACTTCGCACGACAAATTGTACCATCGACAAAAGGATTTTACCCGAAATAAAAATTGAAAGTTTTTATTTGAGAAAATTCACGCTGATACTTTAACCAAAGTTGTCGCAATATCAAACAAATTTATGTGGCAATGTTGTGAATTTTTTATTAATTATTCTAGTAGAAATTTAAACAAGTAGGTAGGTAATACTTATTTTAGTGGAAATTTATATAAGTAATAATTAAGTAAATAGTGAAATATTTTAATTCGATAATAATTTTTATCATTTGTGAGTATTGTACAAAGAAAGCTAATATTGTTTATTTAAATTAAACGGTAACCAGACATTTACCCAAATGTCAGTACAACACCCGACATTGGAATACACCGTCCGTCGTGCGTTCTACTATCGGTATATTCTAGTGTCGTATGTTCTAGTGCCGTGTGTTCTAGCGCCGTATGTTCTACTGTCGTTTGGGCAAACGTCTGGGGACCAAATTGAACGTGTTTCGGTATTCGAAAAGTAATATTAATGTTTGGCGATTGGCTATCCTGATTGTCAAACGCACGTTCTTAAAGACTAGTATTTGTTTGCACGTCTATTTTTTAATATTTTGCTATTTCAGAAAAATTCGTAGCTCAATTCCGATATTTATCTATATTGTTTCGCTGCATGTAATTTTATCGATTGAAATAGTGCGTATTAATTTAAACTTCCATCAATATATTTTAGGTTATATCTATTTGTCAATTTTGACGAAAAGTATGAATATTCATATCAATTTAAAAAATTTCTTTTAAAGAATTGTTTTTTTTTAAGTTATTTGATAAACAACCATTGGAAAATCATGGTCTTTACGGATCGTGTACTTTGGTTTGCCAAGAAATTCAAGGTTTGTTTAAAATTATTATTGTACAATACTGAAAGTTCTTAAAATAAGTTTTTTTTTTAATAATTAGCGTATGCCGAAACGCTTAAGAGGATCATTGATTGATTCACTTCGTATACATTGCATCGGTGGAACCGGAGGAAATGGTTTACCTAAATATGGTGGTATCGGAGGACAAGGGGGTTGTATATATTGTATTGGTACAGAAAACGTGGATTTGAATAAAGTTTCCAAACTGTAAGTTTACTTACGAAGACATTCTGAATTTTTTTCCTTTGAATAGAATATTATCATTCAAAATTACAGATATCCTGATAAAAGAGTAATCGCCAAACATGGTGAGGACAGTCTTAAGAAAAAAATTATCGGTGGACCAGGTGAAGATGTTGCTTTGAATGTTCCCCTGGGTATTACACTGTATTCAGAAAATGTCAAATTGGGTAATTATACTGACTTATTTTGTTTATCTTAAATTTAGAAATGATTATGATGATCATCTTAAATAAAAATATATTGTGTAAATAAATATATCTCAATTTTTAGGGGAAATAAATGCAGTAGGCGACACATGCATTTTGGCTCGGGGAGGACCAGGTGGAACCAAAGAAAATGAATACTTAGGACGTGAAGGTCAAAATCGCACAGTAGTTCTAGATCTGAAATTAATTGCTGATGTAGGATTTGTTGGGTTTCCAAATGCTGGAAAAAGTACATTACTAAAAGCCTTATCTAGAGCGAAACCTCAAATTGCAGACTATCCATGTAGGCATAATTATTATGTATGTAAAATTACAACTTTGTAATGGATGTTTTTTCTCATTATATTCAATTTTCAGTTACGACAATTAGACCGAATTTGGGAACAATAGTATATCCAGATTTTAGACAAATATCTTTAGCCGACTTACCTGGTCTCATCGAAGGAGCTCATATAAATATTGGTAAAAATTTTTTTATTAATATCCATTTAAGTTAAATGTGTATTTTATATTTTGTATATTAAAAATTGATCAATTTACAGGCATGGGTCACAAGTTTTTAAAGCATGTTGAAAGAACAAAGTTATTATTGCTTATCGCTGATGTTCAGGGCTTTCGATTAACTCCTAGACATAATTTGAGATCATGTTTTGAAACTGTTGTGCTTTTAAATAAGGTAAATATTATAACCATATGAAAATGTTTATTTGATTGATTACTTTTTTGAAAAACATAATTTTTTTTAGGAATTAGAGCTGTATAACCCAGATTTAATAGATAAACCATCTTTGTTACTAATAAACAAAATGGATACAGAAAACTCAAAAGAAATATTCAATGAAGTTAATCATAAGTTAAAAAACATTGAGGGTGAATTACGTTACATTTTTTCAACTATAATTCGTAGAAATTCTATATTTCTAAATTTTTTAATTCATTAGATCACCTGCATGAACTATCACCAGAAATTCGCCCGGAAAAACAACTCCAATTTAGCGAAATCATGGGAATATCTGCCAAATATGGTGAAGAAGACATAGTTCAAGTGAAAGAAACGATACGAGCATTGTTAGATCTGACTGAAGAAGAACCAGATAATGATGATATTTTTGACAAAATTAAGGACAAAATCAGAGAAAAAGGACCGATGATAACGTAATTTGTAAATATTAGACAACATGGTATATTTATTCGTTGTGAAAGACATTTATATTATACAGCTTGATTTTATTTCAACATAGAAAATAAATGAAATATAACAATATCATGGTACATGTTTATACTAGATCTTATTTTGTGTACAATAAATTTTTTTATTGATTAGTCTTTTGCGGCCTTTTCTTTTTCACCTAACTCAGGTGGATGTTCTAAAATTTTATCTATAAGACCGAATTCTTGAGCTTCTTTCGGACTCATAAATTTATCTCTTTCCATAGAAGATTGGATCAATTCTAAAGATAAACCAGTATGCTTAACATAAAGTCCATTGATTTGATTTTTCAGTTTCAAAATTTCTTCTGCTTGTATTTGTATATCAGTAGCTTGTCCCTAACAAACTTTGTTTTAAAAAATGTAAATATGAACCATATTTATATATTCAGAAATCATACCTGAACACCGCCTGATGGTTGGTGCACCATAATCCGCGCATTTGGTAAGGCATGTCGCATACCAGGTTCTCCGGCTGCCAATAATAATGATGCCATACTACAAGCTTGTCCAACACACCTAAATACAATGAAATTGGATAATATCGAGAAATCAAAAATTAAAGTATTATGTATTATTGTAATACCATGTAGCAATCGGTGGCAATATGTATTGCATAGTATCGTAAATCCCTAAACCTGCTGTGACGCTGCCTCCAGGTGAGTTAATATACATATGAACCGGTTTTTTACTCGATTCTGAAAATTATTTAAGATTATACATTACAAATTATAGCAATTTTACCTAAAGTTTACTGTATTTTACCTGATTGCAAAAATAACAATTGTGCAACTACTAGAGAACATAAATCATCGTGTATAGGGCCCATTAAACATATGATTCTTTCTTTTAACAATCTTGAATATATATCGTACGCTCTTTCTCCACGTCCTGTTTGTTCGACTACAATTGGAACTAGACCTATGTTGTTTGTAGCAGAAACGTGAAGACATTCTTTCCGGCTCAGTTGAAAATGTTTCTAAAAGAATACAAAAGTTTGAATGTGAGATGACACCATTTATATAATTCCAAATTAATATAAAAATACCGTTAGGTTAGAAAGTTGACGGACGGTTTTGATCATTTTGAAAATTAATAATGGGATTTATAATAATAATAACGAAATATCCAAAATCGAAATATAAATATATGATACGTGAAAAATAAAAACAGAAACAAACTTTAAGAAGTTAACAATCGACAAGCTGTCAATCTAACAACGAACACACAATCGAAAACATGGCCATAAATCTTATTTTGTGATTTATGCTTTATATTCAAAATAAATATTCTTTTAATAATTCAAAAATTACAAATTTAGTTTAATTTAAAACACTGCATTAAAAATCGAAATATAAATTTATTTATATTTTTTTGAATAATGACTAGAATTGAAGATGTTAAGGCCATCCATACTTTTTAAACGTCAAACGTCACATTGACAGTTCGTTGAAGTTTCGTGCGTAATTTGCCGTAATATGCAGCATGCCGTTTTCAGCATGGGGGGTGAAAAAAAGCAAAAATTCCCGCGAAACAGAGAAAAACGTCAAAAGTGGATGGGCTCTGAAACGGGCTCAGTTCGAAGAAATGTTTTTAGAAAAAATCGTCCGAGCCAATGATATTCGAACATCTCCTGCAGGGGCTAAATATTGGATTTTGGCAGTTCTTCGTATTTTAATTACTTTTCTGCCACAACCTGGATACATTCATCCCGATGAGTTTATGCAAACGTTAGAACCTATCGCAGGTACATCTTTTGCCTTTATTTTCTTTTGTGTTTTGTAAATGTTCGATTATATAGTTTTGCTTGTTTTGCAGGTAGTATATTGGATGTAGAGTGGACTCATTCTTGGGAATTCAATAATTCGTTTCCACTCCGGAACATAGCGTTATCGCACTTGTGTATTGGTGTTCCGATCAAAATATTACATGGTTTCAGTGATTTATCCAAATATTATTTTGATTTTGCATTTTTGACACCATATACATTATTGGTTTTTCCTCGTCTTATTTACTGCCTTTTGTCTTTCATTAATGATTATTGCTTGTTTAAGATATGCAAATTGTACGGAGAAAATTTTAGCGATAGGTTATTTTTTTTAGCTAGTTCGTACGTCACAATAGTATATGCAACTCACACATTTTCTAATAGTTTGGAAATGGTTTTGCTCTCTATGTTGCTATTTTTAGTTTCCGATTGTATGCTCACTGCTAAGTGTGTCATTGAACACAACGAGGCACTCACTGACAAATATCAAAAAGCTACCAACGTTGTA
Organism: Hydropsyche betteni; assembly: GCA_028571205.2. Lineage (NCBI taxonomy): Eukaryota > Metazoa > Arthropoda > Insecta > Trichoptera > Hydropsychidae > Hydropsyche > Hydropsyche betteni. Next base: position 1,751,165 of record JAOXNN020000039.1, on the reverse strand, counting down.
GAAAGAGTAAAATTGTACAAACTAAAAAAACTTTTGCCCGAGTACTCCCTCAGTAAATGTTTGCAAATTGCTACATTGTCTATAGTTGGTATGTTCAACAGACCAACATTTATAGCATTTGCTTTTCCTTCCGTATTTCTTTGGTTAACAAGAGGTTTGGGCTCTAAATATATAGGATTGAAAGATTTTCACATAAGACTATTAGTATTTGTTATATGTTGTCTTCCTTCATTATTTTTTCTCATTATAATGGATTCAACTTTTTACGGCTATTTAACTATATCAGATATTGAGTCGCAGGAAGTTAGTATTGAAAATTTTGTAGTAACGCCAGTCAATTTCTTGAGATATAATTTGTTTGTTGACAATCTGGCAGCACACGGTTTACATCCTAGATGGCTTCATGTTTTAGTGAATATCCCAATTCTTTTCAATATTTTAGGCATCATTGGGCTTATTTCAATAATCAGGATGTCTTATAAGTGAGTTAATAATATTCTTTTCATCTATAATCTATAATTTATAATTATTTCAAAATATTCTTGTTTATTTTATTGTTTTAGATTATGTAGAGGACTATATGGATCAATGCCAAAAATTCAAAGCGTTCCTGGACTAATGACGTTTTCAGTTATTTGCCCAGTTGCTGTTTTGTCTTTATTTCCTCATCAAGAGCCTCGTTTTTTGATACCGGTCCTTTTACCAATAGTGTATCTTTACACTAAAAATATGAATCATATAAAAACCGATACCAAGTTTAAAAAAAAATTGAAATCTTTTTCTTTCGTTATATGGTGTTTTTGTAATATTTTTCTGTCCATATTTTTTGGATTTATCCATCAAGGAGGTGTATATTCTGTAGCAAATCACATACACCGTGAAATTAATTCGAAACCTAGATATATAAATATTCATGCTATTACTTCTCACATTTATAACATTCCGCAATCGCTTATATTGTCTGAAGATCCAATGAAAATTTTTTACAACAGAGAAACTGGCCAAAAATATAAACTGGCGAAACAAGTATTTTTGTACGAGCTGGGCTCAAAACCCCTAACTAATGTTATAAAAGAGGTCCAAAGGGTTTGGAATCTGAAAGAAGTTTTGAAAAAAACCAGAGTCCAAGAAATGCGGTTGTATTTATTTCTTCCTAGTTCTCTTAAGAAAGAATTAGCCGTCCAATGGGCTAGTGCGAACGTTACTCATTTAACGCTGATTGAAGATACTCATTTTTACCCGCATCTTAGCACTGAAGCTCTTCCGTATTTTCCATCTGAGGATGATCCTTTTTGTAACAATATTGTACATCGTTTACCAGATGTATCGATAGTGGGAAAAATGACAATACTTGAACAAATATATTGCTTCGTACAACAATTTTCTCTAGTCATGTATAAAATAGAATCGAATTCACGGTATATTATGTAATATATCAATAAGAAAATTAGTCCAAATAATTTTAGGTATCGGGTGCTTTTGAGTAATATTGCACAAAAGCATGGTTACAATTACAATTTTTTTTCTATGCAGCTATATTTCAACTTACAAGGGGAGGGCATGAGGTCCGGAGCTGCGATTGGAATGAAATTTGGTAGAATGATAGTTTACCCTCACAGT
>JAOXNN020000039.1:1707033-1746773 GCA_028571205.2 Hydropsyche betteni | reverse complement strand
TACTGTGAGGGTAAACTATCATTCTACCAAATTTCATTCCAATCGCAGCTCCGGACCTCATGCCCTCCCCTTGTTAGCCTTTATGCAGCCATTTTTTAAGATTGACTTTTATAATTTATTTAAATATCAAAGACTTATTACGAATATAAATTTTTGTAATTTTTGCTAGTAAGGAAACATTTTTCATTCCATTGCTGAAATTGTGTGATATTTGTAAAAAAAATAAGCTTAAAGTTTTAAATAAAATCATTGAATTTTAATATAATTAGTTTTATTAGTCAAAAGTAATATAAGTAATTCATCAATAATACTATAAATATATCATTGCATTTACAATAAATAATTATAGTTAATTTTAACAGTGCAATAGTAAACTTTGAAATAACAATAACTAATTTATTATTGTCAAAAATATAGGAAACATTCAAATTTTCATACATTGCCATACGTGAATGGCATTTCCTCTCCGAACTTTGCTAAATGTGCTGAATTTTTGAATGTATACAGACTCGGATGGTCTACATATGAATCACATGAAGAACACCAAACTGACAAATCAGCTAAAGACAAAACCAATGAATGGTTTGTTGCTTCATAATGTTTCAGCATATGTGCATTTACATAGCGTCCGCATGCAGGCTGTCACAAAAAACACACATATTAGTTATTGAAAATATAAGTACTTGAAAAAATCGAACGATAGTGAAATTCTTACTACGTAGCATTCCAAACAGACCCATATCTCTTCTGTATGATCGCAATCGATACATTTTTGATTTTGAGTAAATTTGCATTCTGCAGTAATTTTTTTCAAGCCTTCCAAGTGTGGACACCAGTTCAACGGAACTACAGCAAACATTTCTTCATTCAATAAGGCCTAGAGTTCAAAATAGTTAAGTGTCATAAATCGAGCGTATTATCTTTTTATTTTAGAATAATTAGCATACTTCAGAACCGTAAAAAAGCATTGGTAAAGGGATATTTGCTCAGGGTGCAAAGATTTGAGGGAGCTAGAAATATGAAGTAAAACTGTCTTATGACAATGGATACATTAAAAATATTACATTTATTAATAATCTGAGGAATAAACTCATATCGAAAAAAAATCAGTGACAATTGATCATTACAGCCATGGCTGTATAACATTTATAGTATAAAAATATAATCTTTTTTTTTTTAGTTTTTATAATTTTACTTTGATTTGAATTTTTCTGCAATATATCAATGAAAATATATTTTTTTAAATAAAACACATTCTTTCGAACTAATTAAAAAAAATGAACAGAAGAGCAGCAAATTTAGTACTGGCCAAAGGCACCAAAAATATTTCTACGGCTCTGGCGTACTTACATCTAAATTTTGAGATAAGTATTGAGATAGTGTTTGCTTAGGTTCAGTTTTATCGGGCGATTCAAATACAACACTCAAAGCGAATACATCTGAAGGTTTTTCATATCCCAAATTTGACGAGCTGCTACTACTAGCAGGCATGTTTTGGTTATCGATCGATGCTGTATCGATCAATATATTATTATTGGCTATTTCCATCTCATTGGTATTATTCAGTCTAGGTAAGGTAGAGTCGAAATTATTGTTTATAGAAGATTCAATGTCGAAAGAGTTTGTAGTTGCAGAATCTCCAGTCATATCAACTTCTTTGATATTATCACAACAGTCATAAAATACATCTTGATCTACAAGGTCTTCAGATTTAGATGATTTGTCTTGCATGAGACCTCTACTCGGTGCCGGAGCGGGTAGAACATTTTCCTTTGGTAAAGCAATTTGGAAACATAAATTTTTCCAATATTTTTTATGTACATTAATAACATCGTTGATGGAATCAATTGCAGTGGGATGCGGCGATGCTTTAGTATCAACGTTATACATAACCGGATCACCCAATAAAGCTTTCGTACACATTGTCATTGCGTATGATATCGATCTGACATTATAACCTCCTTCGAGACAAAGGACTACTTTTCCTCTAGCTAATCCTGATAACCAGTGTGTGAGTTGCCCGTAGCATTCAGGTGAAATTTTACAACCTAAAATTAAAATTATTGATGATTTGAATCGAACAATGTATTTTTTTTTAAATATACAAACCTCCTAACGGATCTCCAATACATGCATCGAAACCAGCAGATATAAGTACCAACTCTGGATTGAATTCATATGCGATGGGTAAAACTATTTGAGTAAATGCAGCCAAATATTCTTTATCGCCCATTCCACGCTGTATAAATACATAAGATTTTTGTATACAGGGTGTTGTTATGAAAATTATAAAAACAAAATACTTTTACCTTATTCCAGGGTATGTTAACATTAAAACCACAACCAGCATTTTCACCGACTTGAGTATAGTTTGCTTCGGTCGAAGAAGGGAAAAATGTCCCATGATCGTAACGGTGAAGTGAAATAAATAATACTCTTGGATCGTTTAAAAACATACTTTGTGTTCCATTGCCATGATGCACGTCCCAATCGACTATGAGTATTCTGAAATTCAAAAACAAGTTAATACACCAAAAGAAAGTGAAAATGAAATAATCAAGATTTCATACCGTTTTAATGAATATTGAGACATCGCATATTTAGCAGCAACGCCGACATTATTGAAAAAACAGAAACCGCATGGCATATCTTCAGATGCATGATGACCGGGTGGACGTACAATGCAAACACCACTTCCAGAATTCCCATTCAATACGGAATCAACCACCTAAATTAAAAAAAAACACGATTAATTTGATTATACATTTTATCCAACACAGGCAAATAATAATTACCTGCAAAACGCTACCAGCTGCGACCGAAGCACAGTGAAATGTTTCATTATGTAAATAGATAGAATCGTATTTTTCTTGTTGATTAGCGAGCGACTGATTAGAACACGTGGCTGTAGTCTTTAACCATGAGAGTAACGATGGAGTGTGAGCCATTTCCAACTCTTCATCTGTGGCTATGCGGGAATCAAGTTTTGTCATCCGTTCAAGGAGTTTGAACTCTTGCAAACGTGAGTAAATGCGGGATATGCGTTCAGGACGTTCAGGGTGGTCTCTGAAATTGAAATAACGTTAAGGGATAGAAACATTTGTTGATTTAAAAAGATAATTACATACGATTCATGAACGTTTTTATGTTTGAGCATAGTTTCATCATACACGTAACATACTCGATGAGTAGGCACGGATAAATCGGTTACTGAAAATTAATTAGAGATTATTTTTATGATAAATATTGTATCAATTAACTCAATCCAATTACAGATAAACCATACCGATTTTCAAATGACTTAATTTTTTTTTAACGTCATCCAAAAATTCTTTAGACTGTATAGGATAGCAATCTCGAGTTGCGAAAGTATCTGGTCTTTTTTCATCCCCTAACCATTGCACTTCAACTGTATGTTTAATTTTATTAACATCGCTCACGTTGAGAATAGTTTCATTTACACTATATGTAGGTTGATAGTTGAAACAACTCCAATACGGTTTGTGGACATATATACAGTTCAGTATAGATTCTGTTATACTGAAATCGAATAATTGTGTTTTAGTCGATAATGAAAATTTGAATGAAATAAGAATATAAGTATAAACATTTACGATTGTGTCGGTGGAGCTAAAGTACGCAATGGAGGAACTGGATCTCCTAATAAAGTTCTCAATGTAAGCGCAGCACCTTCAGCTAAAGAAGATAAACAATATCCACCTTCCAAAACCACTACAACCTTTCCACAGACTCCCATGAGCATGTGCGTCAAATGTGCGTAGCAAGCAGGACTTATTTCCATTTCACCCTGTTCCAAATACATATACGATTACTAAACGATTAAAATTAAATAATAAAATAAATCAAAAACATAATTAATCAAAAGCATCAAAGCCAATATTATAATAGCGAAAGCGAAAAATAATATTTTTGAAATGTCACTGTTATGTCAGTACAGAAAAACAAATATATCATTTAACCTTTTCGTCGCCCAAAGCAGAATCGTATCCTGCAGAGCATAGTATTAACTCAGGAGAGAACTAAAACAATGAAACGAAAAAACTATCAAAAATATGCAAGAAATATGTTTACCTCGGGGCAACCTAAGGCGGCGTCGTAACCAGCCGACACCAGAATCAGTTGCGGTTGAAACTAACGGTGAAAAGATGAATGTTAATTTCGAAAATATTTCAATTTACAATAACAAAAACTTTAATTTATCATATAATAAAAAAAGACATACTTCTAAAGCAACAGGAAGTAATAGCTGATGCCAAATCGCGAGATAATCAGAATCTTGCATTTTAGTTTTATTCAACGGCACGTTGAAATTGTATCCTGCGCCTTCTCCAGTGCCAACATAATTAAAATTTGACTGACGAAGATTAGGCCAAAACGATCCATGTTCGTAACGATGAATCGAAAAATACAATACTCTGAAACACAATAAAACATGGAACTCACTTTATATCAAACACATTTTTAGTTAAATTATAAAATATACCTCGGATCGTCATAAAACATCTGTTGCGTTGCTTGCCCATGATGAACGTCCCAGTCCACTATCAAAACACGCTTGAGTTTAAACTTCGTGATTGCATGTTGAGCTGCCAGGCCTACGTTATTATAAAAACAATATCCGCAAGGCTCGGCTTTCATGGCGTGATGACCCGGAGGTCGAACTAATGCCATTCCGCTGCCGCCTGCTCCTTTCAAAACGTCGTCGACCAATTTAACAGTACTGCCTGCGGCCATCAACGATAACTCGTGAGTTGACTAAAATTCAATCGGAAATAGATTAATTGTTGATGAAAAAAAATACATCAATCGATATATTGATAGATATGAATATTACGGGATGGATATAAACTGCATCGTATTTGGAAGATATGTTTTCTAGTAAATTAATATTGTTAGATTTGTGAGTTGATAATAATAAATCGTAAACGCTCGGCGAGTGCAGTTTAGTAACATCTTCTTTAGTAGCAGAACAAATTTCAGTGAGGACACATTTGCGTACTAAATCCAATTCGTAGCATCTAAATTGAAAATGATATTAATTTTTAATTTGATTATAGTAAAATAATAATTATAAAAAAATACCTGTCTATAATTGAAGATAAACGTCCAGGACATTCAGGATAACTGGAATCCCAAATACATTCATGTTCCAACATACGTTTTTCAAGTACCAATTCTACTGGTCCTTTTTCAATGTTCTTTGAATCAATAGCAGTTTGGAAATGATCTCGCAGTTCAACTTCCATATTGGTACGTTTTTTCTGCAAAGCTTTCTTTTTAGCTGCTAATAACGAAGCAGAAGGCTGCAATAATTGTTTTTCATTATATTTAATAAAAAATCCCAGCATTTATTGATTTACAGATTAAAATTAACCTTCACGTTTGCGGACATTGCCCTGGTTTGTATTTTGGCTTTTCTTGCAACATTTCTGGTTGTTACTCCAGATTGTGAGTCAGTCGAAAGGTTTTTTTTTCTTTCGTTCAATGATTTTTTTGATAACGGAGAAGCCTATGAATTATTAAAAAATGGAATCATACAATAACTGATATCTTGAAATTAGAAGGTTATATTTATCATAATAATACATATATTATAATATAAGATACACTAACCATCAAATTTATCGATACAGAAGATTTTATGATATATTTTAAGTCATTATTGTTATTTCAAATTAAAAATACGAACACTTTCTGCATAAAGAAAATACGTGATTAAAATAATTATTTACTCTTATCAGTCAATTTCAATAATTGAAAGAACAAAACTAGTTCTAAAAATATTTTTTTGGTAATATGACATAGCAAAACATAAACAATACATAACAAGACAACATAATACACAAACAAAATAGGGATTTATATGGAAAAAAGGGACTGCTACTACAATTATACCTAAAATCGTGGACAACGAATTGACATGGAAAACGTTTAATCATGTACAAGCTAACCTATAAAACCGTGAAGCGGAACAAATCACAAACATTAGCACGGTGAAATTCTTAGGATATCTAAAAGGCTTTTTCTATAAGAATTGATGATGATTACTATTGCGGTTTTTATGAAGTTAAAAGAAAACTATCAGGGTCAAACGTCAATGACGCACTGTCAACAATAAGAAGTCGAGATAACACAGATGAATGACCTACATCTGTAATTATTACAGCGGTACCTGTAATTATGATAATGAATGATTTATAACAAAATTTCTGACAATGTTACATTTAGATGAAGTTTTAGAATTTTTCTTCGATCAAATAATCAAATAACTTTTTAATAAAATCAATTTCATTTTGTTTAAATTACTTGCCTCGTTTTCGATAGCAGTTTCATTTTCGATCGATGATTGTTCCATTTTGGTTCTAAAAAGAAGTAAAAAATATATTTTTATAGCTTCAAGAACGGTAAAATGATTGAAAATAATTTGAGTAGATTAAATGAATGGCCTTATTTGCATCTATTAGGTCTTGACAGGAATATTTTAGGTTATGTCGGTCATCTGTCAAAAGAACGACTATTTAAGCATTTTATACATACTGAAAAGATTTATGGTATAATATTTTTATAACATATTTACTACTTAGGATATTATTACAAAATTGATGATGTTTTTCGAAGGCTTTGTCAAATATAAATCGTAAAATAATACAATTTGATTATTGATAATTGCGAAATTTCTTTCAATTTTGAAATAAGTGAAAGTTGTGAGTAGTTGTGTACATACCTGATAAATATTCTGTACCGAAATGTCGAATCGGGTGTAGTGTCGTATGGAGAACTTTATACAATGACTGACTCGTTCAAATGACTACATTGCCTTAAATGGCAAAGGATGCCCACACTTCGTATTACGACATCCGCCCACGCGATTTATTTCTATCATAATACTTCGTTATAGCGTCGAAAACCTTCTGTCTTTTCGCAAGGAATGGCCAGTTGATATTGCTCTCATTTTTATTTTATAGGTAGCGTTTTCGTTTTATCCAACATGAAACTGTTTTGGAGACATGTTATTCAACATAATAGAAGAAACAAACTCTTTCACAAATGTGTCAGTACATGGACTCCTTTGGCGACGACATTCAATCACAGACCATCTCAAAAATTCAATTTTAGTTTGATGAGAGAAGATTCTGTAATTTTCGTATATCTTTATTATAAAAATATGTTGGATTATGTGTATGATTTAGTTATTGTTTTAGGGTCTATTTAGAAAACCTGAACTTGTTGGTTTCGAAGGGTTTTATAGTTGGAAAGAGGCTGTTATTAGAAAAAGTGATGACTTGGTCGAAGAAGCTATAAGTAGTAACAAAAATAGACCGATGGTGGAAATATTTGATGAATTATCAGATACTTTGTGTAAAATAGCAGATCTGGCAGAGTTTATTAGAATCGCACATCCGAAATCAAGGTTTCGAAACGCAGCTGAAGATGCGTGCATCAGTATTAGTGGAATCGTTGAAAAGTAATAAATTGGATATTTTTCATAAACACTTTGCGTTTATTATGATTTTAAATATGAAAATTTATTTCAGATTAAATACAGATAGAGAATTATATGATGCGTTACTCAATTCTGTGAAGAATGGTACTTCTGGCGACAAACATGTGGCACACTTATTTTTATTTGATTTTGAACAAAGCGGTATCCATTTAGATGAAAAACCTAGAGAGAGAGTCGTCCGATTGAACGACACTATTCTTCAAACAGGGCAAAGATTCATGGCTAGTGCTACTTCTGTTAGACATGTTCCGAAAGAAATTGTTCCGCCACATATCAGACAACAGTAAATCAATTGTCTATGGTATTTTTATACTTGCATTGGTTTTTGAACAATTTACAAAATATATTTGAATTTTCAGTTTCGGCAATGACAGCGAATTGGTAGTTACGGGACTTCATGTAGATTCAAATGAACCTCACGCACGTGAAATAGCATACAGATTATATTTAGCACCCGATCCTGTACAAGATATTGCACTTTTAAACCTTCTTTCGGGTAGACAAGAAATGGCTCAACTTTGTGGATTTCCGTCTTATGCAGACAGGTTTTTTAATTTATCAATATTAATACACTTTTTTGTGATGTCTATTTAATTTCGATCTGTATTCATCAGAGCAATCAAAGCCAGTACGATGGAAAGCACTTCGAATGTATTGGAGTTCTTAGACGTTCTATCAGGAAATTTGAGAGATAGGGCTCAAAAGGATTTCGATCAAATGTTGCGGATGAAACAGAAAGAGGTCCCATCTGCAAATAAACTCGAATGTTGGGACACTCCGTATTTCTTATTAAAAGCAAAACAAAATTGGTTAAAAGTAGCCAGTTCTGAATACAGTCCTTACTTTTCACTGGGTGGATGTATGGAAGGATTTAATTTACTTTTACAATCTCTTTATGGAATCTCGTTACAACATGAAGAAATGTTAACTGGTTCGATATCACTGCAATTATTTTTTTCAAATTTGATTCTATAATATATCAATAATTTTTTGTGTATTAGGTGAAAGTTGGTCTCCTGACGTCTATAAATTGGCCGTTATACATGAAACTGAAGGTTTGTTGGGTCACATATATTGCGATTTTTACGAAAGACCAAATAAACCAAATCAAGATTGTCATTTCACTATTCAAGGCGGAAAACAACTCCCCGATGGAACTTATCAAGTAATTTTAAACGAAAATATATACTAAACTTTCATGCAGTATTATTTTAACTATTACAATTTCAGAATCCAATAGTAGTGGTAATGTTATCGTTGAGCTACGGAAATTGGGGAGGTCCAGCACTATTATCACCAGGATCTGTAGATAATTTGTTCCACGAATTAGGACATGCTATGCATTCGATGCTAGGAAGAGCCAAATATCAACATGTATCAGGAACGCGATGCCCAACTGATCTAGCAGAAGTCCCATCAGTATTAATGGAGTACTTTGCTGGAAATCCACAGGTTTTCTTTGAATTTAGTGCATTTAGAATAAAAACAACAACAAAAATTTTGATCGGTTTTTTTTAAGGTTCTTCGATTATTTGCCAAACATTTTCAAACTAATGAACCAATGCCAGAAGGTATGTTACATCGATTATGTGCAGCCAAACACGTATTCAGTGCAAGTGAAATGCAACAACAGGTTTGATAGAATTTGATTTTTTTCTTTAAACGTACTAAAGTGTGCTTAATATTTTGTATGTTTACATAGGTATTTTATTCAGTACTTGACCAAAAATATCACGGAAAAAACCCACCATCAGACAAAATATCTTCCACGGATATATTGAAAGAAATTCAAAGTCAATATTATAACTTGCCATATGTAGAAAATACGGTAATTCTAATTAAAATATTGAATTCAGGCTTAGATCTAAATTTTTTAAATGTATATTCATAATTTTAGGCTTGGCAACACCGTTTTAGCCATCTAGTTGGTTATGGAGCAAAATATTATTCATATTTAATATCAAGAGCAGTAGCATGGAGTTCGTGGCGTAAAACATTTATAGAAAATCCACTCTCGAGGGGAGGTGGTGAGTGGTTGAGAAGCAAGTTGCTTCGGCATGGCGGCTCTTTACCATGTTTACCCCTCGTTACAGATCTTCTTTCTCCTATGGAAATAACCCCAACCTCACTCGCAAATGCTTTAACTGAAGAACTGGATTATCATACAGAATATTTGAATACCATACGCAAAATTGAAAACAAACACTCCAATTAAACTAGAAAATTGTATATATGTATATACCTTGTTTTAGTCTATAATCAAAATGTACTCATAACATTTAAATAAAATATACTGTGATATATATTTTTTTCGTTGAATACTTCTTAAAAGAAAAAAATAAAATTTTAATGTTTTGTGTTATTTACGACTTCCAAACGATAAAACAAAAATTTCAAGTATAGATATCCGTTTCACATCAATCAAGTGTTTATATGAATTTAAAACTAAAAACAAAAATACGAAATGCACAATTTTGTATTTAAATACTTCGGGGTGTTTATTTACATATTTATGAGTCATTTATTTTACAAATAGCAAATTTATGAAAACTTATCAGATATCCTACAATATATATATACACATGAAGAAAGCCGCTCTTTAATTTACTTATGCAACATAATTGTATTGGTTTGGATTATCTTTATCTCTTTCCATATAATCCCGATCTATTAACGATTCAATTCTTTTCTTCAAATCAGCAGGCTGAAAATTATAACGAATTAATTAAAATTACCGTAAAAATGAACACGATACAAATGACAAATTCAAACTTACCTTGACGGGAAACTTGAGCTGATTATACAATTCCGATATTAACAAATTATGAGATAGAGTTTTACGCATTTTCATTATGCGAACAATAGCTGCATCTATTTGATATTGGCGATCTTGATAAACTCTTTCTTCTGTGGCTTTTTGCTCTTCATTCTGAAATTGCAATTGAAATATTTCGTTGTATTTAATTTTTTTTTGAATAACATGATAAGGAGGTCTACCAACCGTTTCTTTCATTTGGATTTGATTAATTTTTATTCTGAAAAATTTGTTTGAGAAATTAGCGTTAAATGTGAAACGATCCAGGTCTTGTACTTCACGACCACGAGGATTTTTCGTTAAAACTCTGGCTTTTCCACAAGCGAGAGATTGAAGAGTACGTCGTACTTCTCCGTCCTATTTTAAAATAAAAAAATTATAAATTTCATGTGTTGTTAATTAATATTCAATATTAATCGAATTGATCGTTTACTTCTATATTCGTAGCTGCTCTAATTTCTTCTAAAGAGAGATTATCTCCTTCGTTGAAAAGCAAAAGAACTAAAACTTGAAATAATGATACTTGCAGTTCTTTTTTCTCCTAAAGATGAAAAAAATAAATTAATAATAAGTGTTAATGTGTATTTAATTTTTTAATAATTTCTACAAATAAAAAATGTGTGATATGTTCAAGATTATATTACCTGCGTGAAATGTGCTCTCAAAACACAATGTCCTAAAGTAGGTTGCCACTGTAATTTACGACCGCTATGTTTAGCAAGATAAAATTTAGTAAAAACAGCTTGATGACGGAGCAAACTAGCTGGTAATCGCACTTCAACGGCAGGATATGTTGGCCAGTAACCCATAGTTAAAATTGCTACTGACAATTCGAGTTCTGATTCAGTTGAATTCGTCATATGCTAAATGAAATAAAATAAAACTCGTTACAACAATAAGAAAACATTTAAATACCAATTGAATGTTGAAAACATACTTGTTTGAAAGCTATATTAATATCTTTAGATAATTCCATGTCTTTGAACATTCCTTCTAATTTAGAAGTGAAGCCTCCACCACATTCTTGTTTTAATTTACTTAACATTGACTTTTCCGCATCCACGCTCGCAGACTTACCGACCAGCAAACGTTTCGCCAGATCCTATTTATCACAATAGATTAATGAGAATCGAATATCTGAATAGAATTCGATCAAATAATTTTAATTAAAAAGTTACCTTTTTATAAAACGCTTCAAATACATCTTTACCGTGTATAAATCTAAATTGTACCATTATTTTATCTAGCAGCTTTTCAAGTTCTTCTTCCGTAGCTTCTTTGTTTCCAGCGCGTAATTTTACATCGACAAATTTTGCTGAAATTTAAATTTAATTGTAAAACAATGAATGCCAAATAGTAATAATTTAGAATAAAAAAAAAAAATACCTATTAACTCAGCAGGTTTATTTGTTCTTTGATTAATAAAATGTTCAAAGGCCTCTTTAAGCGAATTTATAAATTTTTCATTCTTATTGAAACATGTTAAGACTATATAATCGAGTTTATCTTTAAATTCAAGTAATTCTTGCACCATACTTTTATCTTTTTCAGGATCTATTACGATAGTGCGACCTTTTTTCTGTAATGAAAAAAAAAAATCACATTTACAAAAGAACTATAAATACAGAATTCGTATGAAATAAATATAACACACCTTGATATAAGAATTGAAGTGAGAGCAGAGTTCGGAAAGACCATTTTTCACACGAGAGAACAAATTATATAATAGAGTGAGGTCCGCAATTCGTGGAGCGTCCAACAAAGATGCGAGTCCTTTAGACAAAACACCGGTAACGTGTTCGCTAACTAATTGTTTTTCTACACAATGTACTAATTGAGGTCTACAAAATAACAGTGATAAATTAATAAAACAACTTCAGCGTTCAATACGATCGTTAAAATGAAAAAGTTATTACTTAGTCGATGGGTCGAGGTAATGTATTAATCTTTCTAATTCTTCACGTAAACGACGATCTACGTGTGCTAAATATTGAGGCACTGTACACTCCTGCATCAATCGTTGACCTTCGGCGGCATATACACGTTCCGTAGCTAGTAAAAATCTGCAAAAGAACATTCATAATATAATTCAACGTGAACAAAACCGACCGGCACTGTTAATATTTCGTTAATTACTTGTGTTCGAAGGCTTCTTGATAAATCTGCAAGTCAGATAACATTCTAAGTAAAGATTTCAGAAGAGTTCTATCGACTGTATCCCCTCCTCTCTCTTTTTCTATAAGCATTAATAAACCTTCCACCGTCCTGGTCTGCACCAACGTATTAAGTGCTATATGGTGCCGGAAGAGATCCAGTCCCATATCCCTAAAGAAGTCGAAAAGGTTCAATAAAAGTAAACGAAGGCAATCTCTAGATGCAAGTAAAATTAATTAATACCATATAGAATGTATCGACGGATTTTGTAAAACGTAAGTACGATCGAGGTAGAGAAATATACTTCTTATCATTATCATCTGCCTGCAATGAGCTCTCCAACAGTCGTTGATTTTTTTTAAAAATACGTGACGATCCATGGATTCGCCTAAAAATTGTTCAATATTGGATTTCACATGAGATTCGGTCAATCCGGTCAAATTGACGTATAGTTGCGATGCCATCTGAAATTTTAAATGAAATTATTTTAATATTTTTTTTAAATGATATGATTAAATAAATCTATCATTTCAATCACCTTATGATTGCACATATTTTCGACGGCTTGATACAATTCTTCTAAAGAATATGCGATTGCTTTAGACGTTTGAATGGCTACGACAGCTTCCCGCAATTTGCTCCAAGTGTTTTCTTGATAATTGTCTGGCAAGTTTGGTTTACCTGATAACAAAAGAAAAACAAAATATATAAATAAGATAATTAATGGATATGGCATAATAATGATAGTAAATTAAACAAAATGTATGATTTCAATGAATTTTTTCATCAAATACTGAATAATTGAATCGATAAATTATATGTTGAAATTGTTAATACAGATTGGCTATTGAAAGATGGGCTTAGAAAAGTCATAACTTGTTCATTTTCAATCTAAATTTTTACAGGTTATAAAGAAACCCTTGGAAATAAAAAAAGGCTATTTATGATGTCCAGTAATGAGTAAAACTCATTGGGTTTTTCTATTTTAGTGAAGATCAAATATTGAATTTCACGGCGCATGCACACCGGTTGACTAACTTGTAAAAAATAAAAGATTGAAAATGAGCGAGAAACGACACTTCCAAACCCAGAAGCCTTTCATTGACCACCCTGTAGGGCAGGTGTCAGCAACCTTTATAGACTGTGGGTCAGAAGTAACCAAAATGTGACTCTTATGAAGTGTTTAGGATCAGTAGATATATTTTTAAACAGTTTTTAGTGAATAATATCGTAAATTTAACTGAGAAAATAATTAATAAACGACAATGATTAATTCAGTGGGTCATGTGAAATTGTCAAATGGGTCAATTGGTGACCCGTGGGTCATAGGTTGCTGATGACTGTTAGGATAACGATACTAATGTTGTAACATGTACCTGTAGTTGACCATCTCTCAGAAAAACATAAAAACTATTTTTTTTAAACATGATAATTTTTTGGAAAGGTTGTGTTAGATAAACTGCATATCAATCATACACTTTCCCAAAAACTATCTTTAAAAATCTAAATCATTACATTTTTCCGAAAAATGGTCAATCTTTAGCGTCACCTGGCACCAACTTACATAAGTAACACTTACAATTAGACATGTTTCCTTTCTACTATCCTTTTAGAAAAACTGAACTTGGGAGTTGGCTGAACAACGCTACATTTCTCAATCGACACAACAAAACGCATTTATTTAATGCCACATGTCTCAATCAGTCAAATGTATAGTAATTCCCCCTACAACATCTGCGACGTCCCCCCTGTAAGGTCATTTTTTCGAATGCATTTAAATTCAAATGTATTTGAAAAAACAATTAATATAAAATATCAAAAAAAAATAAATTTTTTTTTCATTATTGATTTTCTAAATTCCACCTTATAACTTCGAACCTATCTTGACGTTATAGGGGGGGATTACTGTATTTATTACTGAACGCATCGATTGATTATGCTGAAGGTATTTAATTCAATCAGGTATTCGAATCGAAAATATTTTATAGGTGTCCCTAAATTGGCATGGTGTGGGGTGATAGGAAAATGGTCAACTATAGGTGCACGCTCCGCATATAGCGTAGGGTTGCCAACTATCCCGAATTGGCTGGGACTATCCTGGAACTGGAATTGCTTTCCCATATTTCGAATGAATGCTAAACTATCCCAAAAATTTAGAAAAAAAAATAAATTAGATTAGGAGTTGAAAATACGACTTAATGGTGAAGCGTGTGCAGAATTTGAATGATGATGATGTTCAGTTTTGAGCATAACCGCAGCCAGGATTTTTTTAGAGGGGGGCCGAAGCACAAATTTTTACATATACTGTTTCCCCGAAAATAAGACCTACTATGTTTTAAAAGGATGGTTTTAATATAAGACCTACCCTGAAAATAAGACCTAGTGAAAAAAATATCGCATTGGCGTTGTACATGAATGAAGGTGCTCGAGCAGCAATTTTATGGCATGGTGAAATGCGTCTTTATTTAAATTTAGCATTATTTAAAATTTAATTTAGCTTTATTTTAAATTTAGCATCAAATGAGCCATATTTGGCTTTGGGCCTCCCCCTTGGCTACGTCCATGATTTTGAGCAATCTGTCCCGGAATCATTACAGAAAAAGTTGGCAACCTTAATGTAGTGTAGTCACCCTACACGTTGAAAATGGTGGGGTGATTTCTGCACTCAGCTTAAATGTGCATGCAAGCAACGTAAATTGAAAAAAATAATACAAATGTCACCATATTAAAAATATATAGGTATGTATACATAATATATATTACACCTATTTATTTAAAGAAATATAGATATCTTTCCAGTATAAAATGCTTAATTTTTTTTTTCGATAAAAAAACAAATGCCTCGTATTTAACCTGTGTTTAGTATCGGTCGTTTTGCAGATTTAATTCTCGCAGACTTAAAAAAACCGTATTTTGTCTTTTTCAAAAAAATGCATCCAGCAAGTTTAAGATTTCAACTTATTATTTCAAACAAAATATCATCATCATCATTATTGTCGACCCTTTTTTGCGCCCACTGCAGGACTAGGTCTCCCCATCAAATATTGGGGGCTTAGGCTATATACCTTATCCGAGCGCCAACCTCGTAGTGATGAAACAAAATATAATCATTTTAATTATAAAATAAACAATAAATACAGTGACATCTATATCATTTTTTTTCAAGCTACGTGCGTGCACTTTTACGCGGAGCGCACAAATCCTGACATCGTCGAAAAAAACAAATCGCACATTTCCCGACGCACATAAAAACGCGCAACATCTCAACATCCCTCAACAAACGAACCCAAAGCGACGCATCGAAAAACAAACATGGCGCAAAAACTAAAGCCGGCTCTCGGTGACGTTTCTAGGTTATGTTACATTTGAAATTCTTGATGATGAGCTTCTTGGCCTGGCCCGGCTTGGCGAGCGGGGGCTTCAGCCCCACGGGGCCGTCGGGCACCAGCAGCGAGAAGTTGTCCCTCTTGTCGTACTCCTCGCGCTCCTCGCCGTCGCCGGCCTCTCTGGTCTCGGACGACATGGCGCCGGGGCTCCGGGGGGGGCCGCCTGCGGTCTCCGGCGGGCGCTCCGCGCTGCTTTCCGGTTTCGGGGGGCGACGAGCGGGGGCCGTCGTCGGCCGCTCGTCCGGTCGTCCGCAGATGCAGATGCGGCGGTCAACACCACGCCGCTCCGCCCTAACGGTGGATTCGGCGTGCATTGGGTGTTTGTTTTTTGTGTGTGGTTTGTTGAATATTGTTGTTTTCGCGCTAATGTGGATCGTTTAGATAATATATAAAAGTAGACTGTAAAAATTCTGATCGAAATATTCTCAATAAAACGTGATTTACATTCTGATCAATGTCAAATAAATTCTGATAAATGGGATAAAAATTCTGAGCAAAATCGTTTTTAAATTCTGACCATTTAAATGGTAGCCTTAAAAATTCTATTTTTTCAATGACGGTTGTTCAAAATAATCAGGGGATCGGTGAATAAATGGATAGTAATTTTTTTTCGATTCTTATTAGAATGTAGTAAGGTTTTTCGACTCTTCTTGGTATATCGTTTGTGCCAACTAGCCGATTATGTTTTTTTTCAAGTTAGCATGGATGCTTAAATGCTGATTGTCGCCGTAATTATTATTATTGATTCGTATATGATCATGATTTTTTGAAATTCAGTCTGTATATGTATTTATTTTCACATTGAATTTTGTACTAAAACTTAAATACTCAAATACTTAAATACTCAATACTTCGTTTTTAATTATAAATTAGAATCAATTAAGAATCATTCAAAATAACGTACATATTAATAGTGACCATTTTGCATGAACGGCACTAGCGCACGCGACACGTTTTATGACTACAGTAAACCCCCCCCCATAACGTCCTCCCCATTATAGTTTAAATGCATTCAAATTCAGATTTTATAAATCTGTTTTGAATGTATTTAAAGCAAGCAGTTCACACGTAAAAATGTAAAAAAAAAAATAAAAAAACTGAAAAACCTTAACCTCCTATAATGTGAAATTTATCTTGACGTTATAGGGGGGCTTACTGGGGATTGTGTATGATGACGAAACGATCCAATTCATGCTTAAAATTTATACCGTACATACTATTTTGAATATTTCTGCGAATTTTGTTCTACGCTCGATGTTGTATGTTAACGTCGGTGTACGCTAGTGTAATTTGCGCAAACGTCTTAAAACTCTGCAAAACAGTAAGAACATGACTTAACAATTAAGTGCAATTACTATTTAGTCATATGGCAACACAAAAAAATAGTGGGGATATACAGTTTAACCTAACGTCAAACAACCAGGCTTTTCAGCTGTCAAACTGTAACGTATTTGCCGCGTTTGTAATTATTAACATAAATCATTGATCGTTCCTCTCGCCGTTGTACGACATGATGATGAACAACATGAACATGCACGGCGTCCCCATGGTGCAGCCGATGGGACAGGGAGGCGGTCCCGTCCCTAACCCCATGCAAATGCAACAAGGGATGCCGGTCGGAGTTCCCATTCCTGGGATGATGCAGCAGCCCTCGCCTCAACAATTGCAGCAACCCATGCCTCCACAGCCTCCTCAGCCGGTGGAAAAACTGGATAACATATCTAAAGTGAAGACGTTGATTGGACCCCTTCGGGAGTCTTTAACAGTATGTGGCATTTGTATTCTATCGTTTTTTAATTTATGCAACGATTTTGTTTTTGAAATTTAAAAAAATCAATATTTGATGTATTTTGAGATTAAGTTAAACTCGATCGACTTTTTACAGGCAACTTTAAAATCAGCTGCTCAAGTCTTGCATCAAAATTATCTCGTCGATGTTGGAGCACAGTCAGTACAATTCATTTTTTAAATGTATATGTTTCAATTTTTTTCCATATTAACAATTTTTATTTAGGAAAGGAGTTGATAATGCAGTTCCTAGATTTGATAAAAACATGGAAGAATTTTATTCTATATGTGATCAGATTGAATTACATTTGGTTAGTAAATTGAATTGCATATGATGAATTATACCAATATTTCACATAAATTTACGATCTATGTTGTAATTTCAGAAAACCTCAGTGACATGTCTTCAGCAATTAGGTTGGGCGAGTCAGAATCTGCCATTGACCGTAATAGCAACAAGAACTGAACCGTTGCCACCTCCAGATCCACCTACAGCTCCGACATTATCGTATCCACAATTTTTGACTACTGCTAGAACTCAAGTTTCATACGCTAAAGAAATTCATGATACTCTCGTTGCAGCAGTTCAAAATATATCCAATGAATGATAAAATCGATTAAGTGATAATAAAGTACAATAAATTATATCTCATCTCATATATACGAAATATTTTAGTTGTATATAATTAATATTAATTTGATTCTTAGTAATAATTGATAATGATATTAAATTAAATAAAAGTATTCTTAACGAGTTTATTTTTTTATTGAAACTAAGTACTAAATGCATGTTACAAATAAAAATGTAAATATTGCATATGCTTATTCAAAATCATACAAGCCACATTTATACAATCTGATTTGATTTGCATTTTTTTAAATGCGTTAATGTTTAATATTATTAATATTAGTAACAAAAAATTTAAATTTGTAATTCAAAAGAATTTGAGTTTTTCAGTGGGATTGTTTAAGTGCGATCCGATTTCGACAGTATTTATTCTTAATGAAGTTTGTTCAACCTTGATGAAGTTGATTCTCATAAATTGTTTTCTTTTTTTCTTACGGAATCTGGTTTTGGTGTAAGAAAGTTCTTTTCCTATAACCGTTGCTAAAACGTTTACTAATCCAGGTTGCACTAACGGAAGTCCTATTAACGAGAAATCTTTAGTTCCAGCAAACAAAACTTTATCCAGTTGTATTCTATCTCCAATATTCGGAGGCCAAAATCCTTCTAATACAATCACATCTCCATCGGTGACTCTAAACTGTTTTCCGAGAACTTGAACTATTGCAAAGTTTCTACTAACTTTTGCCGCGGCTAGTTGGTTCACACTATTTATGATATTGTCCGATTCTTCAGATTGGTCTTTAGCAAGAGTCATATTAGTGTTGTACAATCGATTTACCAACGTAGCTATAAAAAATCATGAATATTAATATAATTCATAAAATAGTAAAAATATAAATATATAAGAGACCAAGTATGGACAAAATATAAATACCTGTACTGCGGCTTAAAATGGAAGATAATGTAGAGGCGATTTTTAATAACGCCATTTTGTATTATTTTGTGTATTTATTGGAGAATTTTGTACAGTTATACGATTATTTCAAAATATGTGAAGTCCAGCGTTGTTAGGTTATGTTTCTTACATAAATGACAGCCGATGTGTGTGTGTGTGGTCCTAAAGTATATTTTGACGGCCATGTATGAATATATTAATTGATCGGTAACCAGACATTGGAATAAACGATAATATAACAGAACACAGTTCAATAATTTTTTAGAAAATTTCAAAACATTTAGTAATATGAATATATGAGTTTTAGGAAAGTGGAAGGAATACATGATGATTAAATGATTTAATGAATGCTTTGTAATTTATTTTAAAATTAGTTGTAATAATATTATTTCGAATTTTTTTTTCGAATTATATTCTACCATTTTTTCTAGCTTAGTGGCAACAAATTAATAATTTATGAATTTTAATTTATAATATCGTGAAAAGTTAACATACAAATGGAAAAAATATTATAATAAATGTTAGACTTGAAAACGTATTGATTTCGTATTTTTTATTCGGATTTTCAAATTTTTCATATCCAATTACATCTAATGAATAAATAAAAGAATATTCTTTCTGGTGAAAAACACCAAGAAGACCATACAAAGCTTATAGAATTTTATGATTTATGTTATTGATAAAATACTTTTAAAGAAATTATAATTTTACAATCTCGTTGCGTTATAATGGCTCTTAACGGTTCAGCTTCCGTTAAGAAAGATGAATCACTACTACTACTAACAAGTTTAACGATGACTGTAAAGAACATGATTGAAAATAATGAAATCACGTTAAATATGGATCAATTTAACAATTTAATATGCACAAATGATTTAATTTACCAAAACAATACAGAAATATCAATCAGAAAAGAAAAAACGACATTTCTTGGTGAGACAAATTATTACATGAATATTTTCATTTTATAATTAACAATGGATATTTTGTTTTTACTTTTATAGAAAGCACTCAGACACTTACAGATAGTAATCACAATATAAACGAGGAAAATAGTTGTTTTAAGAGACTATTATGGGATAATACATTGAATTCTGATAAAAAATCCGTTGATACGCAAAAAATAACAACATCTTCAAATGAAACCTGGATTTGTTCATGTGAAGATATTTTAGAAAACAAAGCACTTGTAAATAATAATAATTGCGAGTACTCAAATCTGAACAGTTTTTAATAAAATAAATACTTTTTTTAGAATTCTCCTACGGAAGTTATTGATGCACCTTTGAATGAAAAGTCTGAATCTATCGATGGCCAGGCTGAAAGATCAGAAGTTGATTTGAACGAATTCCTGAAACAAATTGAAGTCGCAGAAAACGATGAAATTAGTAATGAAAAGTTTGAATCTATCGATGGCCACGTTGAAAGGTTAGCAGTTGATTTGAACGAATTTCTGAAACCAATTGAAATCGAAGAAAAATATGAAATTATTAATGAAAAGTTTGAATCTATCGATGGCCACGTTGAAAGGTTAGCAATTGATTTGAACGAATTTCTGAAACCAATTGAAGTCGAAGAAAACGATGAAAGTAGTAATGAAAAGTTTGAATCTATCGATAGCCACGTTGAAAGGTTAGCAGTTGATTTGAACGAATTTCTGAAACCAATTGAAATCGAAAAAAAATATGAAATTATTAATGAAAAGGATGAAGAAATCTCTAAAAATGAAACAAATTCATCCTGCTTTGAATCATTCTACAATGATAAGATGGAAGAACTTCAATACAAAAATGAAAAAAATTTCGATCCACTCACTGTTAGAGAAAACGGTAATATAATTTTATTTGTATTTTATTATTTGTTTCTTCACAAATTTATGTGATTTAAATTTTAGATATTTCAAGAATATTCGTATTTAACTATCACATTGTCGAAAAATCTAAAATAATGTTTAATTTTAAAACTCAAGTAGAAATAGTTTTGATCGACAATAATCACAAATATAGATCCAATTAATTTGAAATGAAAATCGATTGATTTTTTTAATAAATAATGATTTTTGTATGGTGCTAAAATTAAAAAAATATATGTAAAAAATATTTTGGTAATAACAATTAATATGTGTAATTTATGTATATTATATTAAAATATTATATAATATATGAAATTTGTAATCAAAAATATTGTTTAAAAGTACACGAAATATTTTGAAACATTTTATTTAAAATCAGACTTACAAATAAATATTAATATATTATATATAAATGACTGAATTCTTTTGGTTAATCTACGGATTCTACAATATTTACATTAAAATGTTTTATAAAAGACATTTTATTGGGATCATAAATCAAATTATTCGTTGTTTAAAAAAATCAGAATATGATTATCACAACCACGAGGAGCGCTCAAATTTCAATATAGTTATAATTAAAACTAAATCATAATATTTGGAGTAAAACTTTTATAAAACACGTTAATCTAAAATATATATTTACAATACTGGCTTACATTACTATCAGTTAATTTAACAAAGACGATTACGCCAAACCGATCAAGCGGCCTCCCAAATTATTGAGGCTCGCCGAAGCCGTTCTGGTGATTTTCTTTACGAACTCCACTGGTAACTGAAAAAAGATATTTTTTAAATTAAGCGAGACGTTTAAACAAATTACCACTCCTGAACCAATCACAACTTACGCCAGCTGCATTGCTGAGGAGACTGGCTAGGCTTTCGGAACCATTTACTAAAGCTTTTCCGACTGTCTCAAATTTATCTCCAGTATTTCCGTATTTTTCTTCTTCTTTTATTGTGTCTACAATAGGTACCGGCTGAAAATTTTGTGAAAAATACAACCATGTATTTTTATATTTAAATTGTTGTATTTTTTTTGGAACTTACTTGAAATATTCCACTGAAAAATGTGCCAATACTTTCCTTGGCCGTTAAAACTTTACTTCCCAAATCTTCTTGTTCGAGAACTGCTGATTCGATTTTCCTTGGAGGATCTGCAAGTACTCCAAACGTTGGCTGAAACATAATAATACTATTATTTTAAGAATGAAATCAATTTGATATAATATATTCACGATTTCATGTTTTTTTTATATTAAAAAAAGATCAATCAAGAAGATATTTACTGTTAAGCTTCTCACTTGGTCCAAAACTGAGGTCAAAATATTGGCTTTTTGATTTGACACTGTCGTAATCCCATTAGACAAAGTTTGTGCACCTTGAGCAGCAGTGTCTGTTATTAAAGTACCTGTTTGTCTTGCAACCTTACCGGCTGTTTCTAATTGCTGGTTGACCATTTCGCTAGCTGATTGTAATGTTTCTTGAACAGCCCCGGTAGTTGCTGTGTATCCTAAATAAAATTATAAATTAAAATCGATGTTTTTGAAAGTATTATATCATACGATACATAGATACATTTATTTGAAAAATTAATCAATTTATCAATTAAAATATATAACATACACATAATAAATTAGTATTACCTGTGCTAATGGTATCACCGACGGCCACCAAGTTCGAAGAAACCAATTCGTTTATGGCAGCAGCGTTTTGCAATGCGGCGTCGCTCAAAGTTGTCAACTTTTGATTCGCTTGTTCGACCAAACCCGAAGCTTTTTCTGTCAAAAGCTCTATTCTCACAGGTCCGTCGAGTGGAGCCGAATTCGTTCCACAAATCGCCAGAATCAGAATAAAGACGTACTTTGTCATGATGCACCTTGAAAGTTATTATTGATTATAAATTGTGGAGTGTGAAAAGAAAGCGATGCACGAAAAACCGATAATCGATTGCGTAAGTATTGCTCAACTAAGAGACTGATGTGTGGTCGTGCATATTGAGATCGTTTTTTTATGCTCGATCATTTGAATAAACATATTAATGTATGGTATTATTCAACTTGGAAATTGTACAAAATTATACCAGTATTTTTTTTTTTAAATTGAATGCGATTTTTTTTTCTATAATGTATTTTTTGCCGTATCAATTCTAAGAAAAGATTTCTATTGAATCTTCAAACGATTTCAATGTCTCGACTTTTGGACATGAAGGAAAAAAATTGAGCAATTATGGATATTCTCAGAATTAATTAACATCATTCGAATTTCTCGATCTTTAAAACGATTATGAATATTTCAAAATTATTTTATGAACACGAAATTCACGAAAAAAATCAAAACCTTTTATCTGCATCAACTCGAAAAATTATGAACCATCAAAACGAATTTCGAAACGACCTCACAACATTCAACCTCAAAGGACTCGTTTCA
Source organism: Hydropsyche betteni (assembly GCA_028571205.2). Taxonomy (NCBI): domain Eukaryota; kingdom Metazoa; phylum Arthropoda; class Insecta; order Trichoptera; family Hydropsychidae; genus Hydropsyche; species Hydropsyche betteni. The sequence continues at coordinate 1,723,300 of JAOXNN020000039.1, read as the reverse complement.
AAACATGCTCAAGACCCTAAATAAACCCAATTTCGACAACTCGACAAACTTGACCGAAAAACTCTTGAACCAACCCAAAACGGACTCCGGACCCACAACATCCACAACCACACATGAAGAGGTGAACCGTTTCAGCAACCCACGGCTCTCCGACGATATAATCGATTACGTGACTTACTGTAAGAGTTTTTTGCAAGGCACCTGTTTTCCACGAACTGCCGATCGTACTGGTGTTGAGTCACTGAGCTAGCTGGCCGTGTAACTTTCACTGGCCGATCCCCCACCCTGTATCTCGAAATTGTGTACAGTGTGTTTCGGAAGTGAGGTGTGGATCGCATGTTGATGCGCGGTGTTATGTAATTTCGATTGATTTCAGCACAGTTTGGTTTGGAGGTATTTTCGAGGATGATTTACGTGATTTTTAGAAGGTGTTTTGTCGATCATTTTTGATGTTTTTATTCTGTATTCGATTTTGGTTTAGATGGAAAATTATGAAGGTTTTCTTATATATGTACTAATATATGTTTCGTATACAATAATTAGAAAATTTTAAAATTTTTTGTTGAACGCTATCTTAAAATGAATAAATAAAAGTTAATTTAGACGATTTTAAGTAATACATTAAAAATAAATCTATTATATATTAATTTAGTAGTATTCATATATAAAAATAATGAAAATTTGTTTAGATTATAGTCATACAATATTTATTCAAATATGAAAAATAATAAAATATAATTCACCCGAATTAAGAGTCATTAAGTTGCACTTGAGTATATACTATTTTTATTAAACTGTTACAAAAAACCTATCATAATATATAGAATTAAAATCTGTAAAAAATCTTATTGTTAGATCAAGAATTTATTTTTAAACACCCGCCTAGTTCAACGACATAGTTTTTCAAATGTGTCGTGTCCTCAACATAATGATGATTATGAATAATTAATTGAATTGCGTTATGTTACTTTGATGTCAATTTAAAAGGCGGTTAAGGTATTTGCATTGCATGCAGATATCAAAACAAAGACAAAAATACAAGGTTATTTTTTTATACAGTTAATGAACAATTCGATGGAATACTAAATTAAACTTTATATTGTTTCGCAGTCTGACTTAACATTGAAAATTTCTAATGGAGAATATCATTTAAAAAAAAATATGATTTTTATTAAGGAAATAATTTATTGTAAAATATCATCTTTTACATTTTTAATTAATAATGGTTTATTAAATAATATTGGGATTTTTCAAATATTTTTGTATAATTTAAAGTATTTTTTATAAAAATAAATCAGTGATGTGGAACTGTTTATAAGTAAAAGTATATTAATTCGTATTTGACACAACTTTTGGTGTGGTAGCTGTTTGAACAAGATTTCTAACTGCGGTCAATACAGCAATAGGAATCTGAAATAAAATGAAAATATTTATTAGAAAAAAAAAACAGTAACTATCCTTGTTTATAAACATTCAGTGAATATCCAAAATTCAGTTTAAATCAGACCCAAACTATACACACCTCGAATATACTAGTGATGACTCTCGAGAAGTATGTGGGGTCATTGGGCTTCGCGGGATAAGCAGTTGAAGGGATTTTAGTTGTAGCTTCATCTTCGAACTCCAAGTGAGGTGCATCATCAGAAGCTGCAGATATAGGATCTGAATGATTTTCGATAATTTCTTTGTTCGTCGTAGGTCCTACTTCGCTTTCGGGAAGAACTGCGTTTAAGTGTACATCATCGGCTGTTATCTGTAACGATAAAATTAATTTTGAATTCAATTGTGATAAATAACAATGCAATAATATATTTGACAATGCGAGATTTTGATATTATACATTTTCAATATGAAAATTCTAGAAACATGAACGAAGTGGTAAGACAAAAACCCTTAAGTTTCAAAACAGCTTTCTCATTGATTTTCAATGAGAAAGCTGTTTCGTTAAATAGATATCAGAAAATTATTAACACATTATTTGCAATATCATATGAGCAGTTTTTTTTTAAATGTTATAAGTGCATTTTTTTGAAAAAAATGACGCTTTGATTAGGTTGAATGATGTACATTTTGGTTCTAACCTAAATAAAACGTACATTACATTCAATCCGCACACATTTCTTTTTCGAAAATGGACTTATACCATTTTCAAAAACAACGACTCGTATTTAAATGGATTGTCTATACAGTTTCAAAAGCTTTTCGAATCGTTGCATATTAATTAGAAGAACATCTTTAGAGTTACAATATTTCGTGATGATGAGTAATTTGCATTTTCGATATTCAACTTTCTTTTGTGGAACCGTTTAAAAAATATTATTTTGCAATGGCATGCTGTCGCATACGTGTGTGCAACAAACTCTCACTTTCGTCGTTCTTAAGAATGTATTAAGTTCTATATGTTATACAATTCTATCGGGTCATCGCTTGGAATATCTAAAATCACAATAAAATTTGGGCCAAATATATCATTACAAAAATTGCAATTGGTAGAATGAAATAATATGTGTTGTAAACTGAAATATAATAGCATATTAATTGTTTAGTATGCGCTAGGTCATTAAACTTTTATCGTACTTCCCGCTTTCACTGTAAATGCTAACCTTCAAATAAATTACAATAACAAACTCTATTATTTTCAAGATTTTTTAATAACAATTACAGTAAGTATGTCAACTTATTTTGTCAAGCAAATACAAAGTAAAAAGTGTACTTAAACTTTCTTTAACGGTAATTTTATTGTGAGTGTTGTCTACAAAAATAATCCTGTTGAAACCATGTCACAGGTCATTGTACCATATTTAAAAAACAATATTGAAAAACGCAATACGAATGTTTATTGCATTATTATTTTTTAATTCAATGGAAAACCGACACGATTTGAAAATATACGTGAATGCAAGGCCGGGTTAAATTTTTGAAAATGCATTTATTCATTATCACCGTTTTTCAATTCATAAAATAATACATGAATACTGGTTCGACTAATATAATCAATTTTAAGTCTATCAGCGAAATTCATAATTATTCGAAGACCTTGAAAGCACTACCTCGCTCAAATTTAAACATAAGGACATTTGATAGAGCGAATAAATTTTACGTGATTGAAGCGGAAAATAATTTTCGAAACAACTCAAATGAACTCACTCTATCTCCAGGAGCAGACAAAACAAATCCAACAGCCAAAACCACTGTCAAATATCCTAAAACAGCATTGAACCCAGCCATCTTGAATTTTTCACGTAACACACTTAAAAATCGTTATCGAATGGATACTATTGGCAACTTTCCGGAAATTCAAATCAGAACTTTCTTTGAAATTCCAAAATCGACCGTTCACTTCAGTGCATCGACTGAGACTAAAGTTGGTCCGTAAACGGCGTTTGTGAACGTCGTAGAATGATCTCGATGACTGGTTGCAGTGGTTACCAATTTGCTGTGGTCAAATGTACGTAAATTATCTAAAGAATTTTGATGAATTTCCACTTAAGTAGCTTAACAAGTGAGTTATTGGTGAGTCATTAGTTTTTACTTCGTTTGACACTGTGCTGCTTTTTGGTATCGTCTCTAATGTTTTTATTTTTTTTTCAGTAATTTATGAACCAATATCATTCAAAATTTTATCAAATAATTTGAAATTATGTATATATTTTTCAGATTCATAAGTTGTTTTATGTGTCTAAAGAATATTTTCAAATTAAAAACGACATCTGTGATTAGTAAATTACCTTTTTTACGATTATTATATTATATAGTTGGTCATTTTATATTAATCTTCAGTTTTTTATCTCTGCATAATTTCAGTTCAATTTCACTATTTCGAAACATTTCACTCTTGAACGTGGATATCAGTATTTGCATGCGAGTTTAGATAATTAAGTAAATGCAACCTGCATTTCGTGTATTCTTTATTTGTATGAAATTAATAAAAAACATACAATATACACAAAAGTTAAAAAGTCGAATATAATTATTGTTAAGCTTATCTTTGAAATCTTCTGGATTCGATGACTTTTCTATGTTGAGGAAAAATTTCTCCAATAACTGAAACCATTTTTTTCTTACAACCCGTTACTTGAATTCATGAGAGCCTTTTATTTCGATTATAAAAAATGATTATTGACTCATAATTCGAATGATTCGATTGCTTTTATATAACTTTCTAAGTTCTTAGGAAACTTAAGAAATTTGGAAAACACGTGCATTAGTGAATAATCTGCGATTCATTGTCAGCAAGTTTTCAAAATAATTCATTACGAAAATAGAAAGAACTGAAAAAGATAAAGAATGTACAATGTACATGGTACATATGCTAATTAAAATAAATACGAGTTTACAAAAAAATTAAATTTCAGTAGAGGTGACTTTTCCGATTAAAAATAATTTATATTTTATAAATATTATCCTCAAAACTTCATTATACATTAAAAATAAGTAAGATTCCATTTACGTTAAAGGTGGACAATGAATGCTTAGCTATCGAAACACTTTTTTCTATCAAATTGCGTGTTGATTGTTTCGCACAATAAATAGGATATATTGTAAATAATGCGTAATCAAACGTGTTTATGATGTTTATATGCATCAAAGCAAACCAGTTATGACAATTATAATTCGAAAAAGATTACAAAGACCTTCGCCATCCTCGGTTGGATCTGGTTGAAATGGACAAACTTGAATATCGAGATATGAAAAAAAGGATGATGTTGTTGATGTTTTTGTAACGCCGAATCTGGGGCAGCCGCAAAACGTAATTACTTGAAAAATTGCACCATTACGCAAGAGTAAAATTTAAAAATAAATTTAACCCTATGACTTCAAATAATGAAAGATTTAGCTTTTTCGGAAAATGTTCGAAATAAACATTTAATTATATGTACGTTTTATATTCAATCGTTATTTACTTTCAATCGACTATATTTAAAATTAAAACAATTTTTTTATCGTGAAAAGTATATATTAATTTATTTTATAGAAATGCATGTACAAGTAAATATACAAATTATAAACAGATGGCGTTCCATTTTTTTGTCATTTAAATTATACAAATGATAATTGTAAAATACTTTTTAGGTGACCTGTTTACTGTTTTTTATGTTATTACACTGATTATATATATTGAATAATATTTGTAAATTGCATGGATTGATTCATAAGTACAAAATTCGTGTCTGAAATTATGAATATCTAAAAGTGTTTATAAAGTTTTAAATTCAAATTTACGATTTTCGTAAAAACCCAGATGCCTAAAATTAAATATAATAGATAGATGAGCAAATATGTATTAGTAGACCCCTAGTATTTGATGGAAAGACCTTGTCCTGCAGTGGAAACACAACGGGTCGACAGTAATGATATCTATTATTAAAAAAAAATATTATGAAAAAAAATAATATGAAATCAAGTTAAATTTAAAATACATATAAAAAATCCACAAAAATTTGGGTATTAAATGGAGTCAGAAATATTTTTTTCGAACATTCATAGATACGATCTAAAATCTGTAAATTTAACTTGAAAAAAAATTGTCATAAACGATTACTTTTAATTATGTGGTCACTGTCTCTGCGCAGTGGCAGGAGTGGTAAGACCTTGTCTTGCAATTTGGTCGGCGGTTAAAAGTGTTTCGACTGACCTCAACACGCCGATTGGAATCTGAAATTGAAATGTACGAGTTACAAAAAGGAATACGTGAATTAATAAAGTATGAATGATCGTGAGATAATTACGCCGAAGATATTAGCGAAGTTTGGCGGTGGTGTTGCCGCCTGAGGTGCTGATTCGGTCTCTTGTATAACAGTCATTGTAGTCCCGATTATCATCAAAATTGCCAAAAATTTCCACATTTTACCTAAAAATAATGCAATAAGTTATAAGAGACAGTTTCATTATTCTAAACCAAGTTCAATATTGTGAATTAAAATTTAATTAAACGTAAAAAAAAATCTCACGTAAAAAAACTCACTTTTATATGAAGAACTTCGACAGCGAGTTGAATATGCAAACAGAGTTCAGCGTTTTCTCTGGCTTAGCGAGAGCTCTTCTATATATATATATATACCAGTTGACTGTTGATAATAAGAAAGAAATAAGGAAAGTGTAAATGTTAATATTCTCGGGAAAATACAAAAGATAAGCCGAACACAAAAAAAAAAACAGGGCACAAGTTTTATCAAATTTTATTCAAAAACAAACAAATTATTAATATTTTTTAGCTTATTGTTTCATTGTGTGAAAATAATTTGGCGAAATATGGATCTGAAAATTTGTATGCGTATTTAAACGTTTTAAAATTCTATATAGCCCGACATAAAAAAAGGTTATACTCGAAAATAAAGCATGCATATGAATTATTTAAAAACATGATGACGATATGTATACATACATAATATTTTTTAGTTTATCGTTTTTTTTAAATCTTTTGTCTTGTTTTTTTCCCACAAATTTCAATTTACCGGCAAACCGGTAATATACAAAGATTTGGTAAATTTGAACTCCCGGAAAAAATGACATTCGGTCAGATCAACTTGGTGTTGCGATTCGGGTTCCTGAATTTTTATAATCAAAAGTAATAAATAAATACTTTTTCGTGTATGCCTTCAGATAAATACACACTTACGATTGAAGGTATCAACAAAAATGCTTTCGTAAATTTATATTTATTACTGTAGCGTTTCGTCCGTACATGCTATAAATGTAAATTTAATAATTTTCAAAATAAATATTATGTATTTTCAAATAGTATCTACTACTATCTATAAGACTATTAATAGGGGAGGAGTGGGATGAAAGAGCCAGTTTAAAAAAAGGGAAAAATAATATTAAAATATATAAATAAATAAAAAAATTGATGTAGTAAGTAATTGTTTATTCATTTGTGTAAGTAATGACAGAATATTTTACAAAAAAAAAAAAATATATATATATATATAAATGTCACAATTAGCTTAAAAGCAAAAAGCCGATAAGCATTTAATATTATTTTTTGAAAATATATTTTATAAGTGATGATAAATTTAATTTGATTAAAATAGATATAAATTAACAGTTCAGGTCAAAAAATTATCTTTTTGTTTTTTGTTTTCGTTGTGGAATTTCCGAATTGCCTCTTTCATGATTATAATTGTAGAATAATTATAATTTTATAAATTGAGATAAGTATAAACAGGGCTTTTTTACCCTGTGACGCGGCGGGACGGCGTTCCGGCACCTTTTTTCTCGAAATTTTAATAAATGTTTGTAAAATTATATTTTCTTCTTTATTTGAAAATATTTGGTTTTTTTCTTGGAAGCCATTGACTATTAATCCTTTTGAATATAGGGGTATCATAGGACCCATAAAATAATTAAATTAAAAGGCTTGAAAAAAGTACGTTCCGGCACCTTTTTTTTTAAAAAGCACTGATTGTGAGTATAAACAAAAAATTGTGAGAAAATTTTATTATAAAATTAAATTAAATAGAAAATACATGTCAATCAAATTCACAAACATTTATATATAAAATGCAATAGATGGCGATAAAAATAATTTTCTCTCGAATTTTCATAGATACAGTTTAAAATCTGTGAATATCTATTTAAGAAGAATTTTTATAAACAATTATTTTTTATGATACGGTAACTGTTTTTTTCACAGAGGTAACACCTCCATGAGAAGGTACGGAGTTGCTTAAAAATTTGCTGACAGCACTCAACGTGGAAATCGGAATCTGAAATTGAAATATACAAATCAACAAACGGAATGCTTGAATGTATAAATTATTAAAGTATGACTGAAATAATTACATTGAAGATATCATCGAAGAACGAATTTGGCCTTTGATTTGATTTTTCCGCGTTGACATATGACGTATGCGATAATGATTGGTGTCCATTGTTTGTGGTGCCGAAAAATGCATCCAAAAATCCTTGAGGACCAGGACCTGATGGAGATTCAGCCGCAGGAGCAGTCTCATATCTATAGACTTTAGTCGCAGTTATCGGTTTCTGTATGGAAAATTCAATACAAATCTATTCAATGTTTTTTGATAAATTTTAAAATTTTTAGTTTTTAAATCTTTGTTATAGAATATTTGGTATTAAAAATATTATATGAGGGTTTCGGCAGAAAATAAGGATTAGCTCCAAAATTATAAAATTGAGTTTTTTCATTTACTTGAAAAATTAGTACGTTTCCTACATAAATTAATATATAATTCTACATTCTCTCAAAAGATGACAATACTGTGTCAGGTTACTCTTAGTTTTATTTGCATCTAAATCCATATAAACTGTTTTTCTTAATATCTCCAAAAGTGATAAATGTCGTTTAATCTTATTTTCTGCCGAACCCCTGATATGATAAATTATTTTTTTATGCGTTCATGCGATTAGAATATACATTTATCAATTTGATTAATAAATATCAGAATATTACATATATGGTAGTAAATATTATAGAAAAAATAAGTATTTTAACTTTTGAAGTTGACCATGGAAACAGTTATATATAAATATATTAAATATTAATATAATATCCATGCAGTAACTGTTACGTGAAAATTCATCAACTACTCGTAATGTTCATGTGAATTTACAACGAATAAAAAACTGAAAGGATATATACACATTATGCGTGTGATCTTAAACTTTCTATAAATTTAAAAAAAATTCAGTGTCAGTAAAAGCATTCGCGTGAGAGATAACGGAAATTCAACATGCGGAAATGTTTGTATTAATTCATAGCGAGAAGTGTCTTTTATATTTTACTAACATTGAAATCGAAACAAACCAGATCCTTTCATTTTATACGTATCGATCAATTTACGAGTAATCTACAAAATTTTCATATTATTACCAAGTATAAAATAATTTAAAAAGGGTGCGCTTTTATAGTAAAGTGTATCGGTTACGATCAGATCTTTACAGAAGAAGACCCAAAAATATCCATCTTGTCCACCCGCATAACCACCAATCTATACCTGGACGGTTTTATGATAAGTTACAACCGAGGGTCGATTTTCATTTTCCTTCTCGTGTTCTTCGTCAATGTCGCTATTGACGTCATGAACCACTTCTTTAACGGCAGAAGACCTGCGAGTTTCTGGCTGCTGTTGGCTATTTCCATAAACGAAGTATTTATGAAATCTTACAGGATGACCTCTGACACGAACCCTATTTTTGACTTTTCTGATTGGTACGTAAGCAACGTCTACTGTTTTTGTATTAGTTGTTCTGTTTTCGTCACGAGTTATCTCTTTTTTCGTAGATTCAATTTCGTCTTCGTCCTCATCGATTACTACCTTGCGTGGCTTGGATTCAATTGACTCGACGACGCTGTAAGATTTTCCATCTCCTATTCCACCAGATAGAGTTTTTCCTGCTTGAGCACCTCCAGCTGACGCTGCTGAAAATAGTCCTCCAGCAGCTCTTGAGTTTTCTCCTCCTGAAATTCCACCTCCGAGTCCTGCAGCTGCTCTTATGTTACCACCCGCTGTAGCTCCAGCATATAAGCGGCCTGAAAATTCAAATTTATTTTAATACTTTTTAATAATAATTTCTTGGAAATATGCAAATTTGTTTTATATAAATTGAAAATATTTATTTTTTCGAAAATAACACATTTTGCCTTCATCGTGAAGATTGAGGAAGAGTTCGAAACTGGTTCAATAAACTATTTTTATTTATGCTAATATGGACTCGTGTGAGCCTGCCGAATCTCACGAATTTCCTCATGTGTTATTTATTTCGAAAAATACTATTGACTGTCACTCATTTATGTTATTTGTTGAATATTTATATAAGATTAAGACGTAAAGATATATAAAAAAGTTGCTAAGTAAAAGGGCAAAGAGTGATCAGTTGAATATCCAACAGTCGAAAAAATAATACATTTGACAAAAAAGTTTGAACTCAAATGACTGAATGAAAAACAAATATGAATATTATTATGCATAAATTATTAATGACATCGTTTTTTATACGTCAATATTTTTTATTCTGAAACAATGTAGTTTTTATTATAACATTAAGTACGAAAATATCTTTAAAATGTGCATATACTTAATCGATAACATAGTTATAATTCTAATGCGTATCGAGTTAACGTCATCAAAGGATCAAGGGCGCGAAATATCTTATGTATATTTAAAGGATATTGAAATTTATGGAATATTAACATATACGGAAAATCCTCAGCGGTTCTAAGAAGGTTGTATATGAATGATTTTTTTCGATGAACTAAATTAACAATAAGCGAACAATTACAATAATTGTGAGGTATGACGCATAAGACTTATTCGTATTTTACCTATAAAACAAATGATTCAATATAATAACGATGAAAATTTAAATCATAAAAAATACAAATGTGTTTTGTTCAGATAATATCAGCTAAATTATTTTTAATCACTTAAAAGTAAGAGTATCTAATCTTATATTAGTATAATATTTTTTCATGCAACATAGTTAACCTAGGTAAAAAATGCATCACGGTCATCAAGATATAATTAAATGCATCGTCACTACAATATTTACTGTTGTTTTAAACCACTTTAACGCAAGATCTTTACTATCAAATCATATCATATTATAAGCTATGTACAATCAACTATGTCTTCAACGCCTAAGACTATGTCTTCAACGCCTAATTTTTAAATATTTTTATATTTACCAGCTGCAGCTCCATCGTTTCCAAGTGACCCGCCAAGTCCAGCAGAAGCTTTTTGTCCATATGGAGTTCCAGCTTCAGCATGAAGGCCTTGACCATTCAAACCAGCAGCCGCATGGAATCCCAAGAAATTTACTCCTATTTTTCCATCTTGGAATGAAATTAACGGCGGTATCGACTGAAATTTTATTATGTTTTAATAAACTTGTTTATTCACATTCAAATTATTCTTAATCGTCGCGAAATAACTTGTCTTTGCAATTTTCAGAAAGTATGTCGAGAATTTAAAAATCTAAAATTTATAAGTTATTATAATTATTTGCATATTATAAGAAAAAAATGAAGTTTAGTATTATATGAAAACATAAAATTAATTTTATTTCTCGAGTTTTATATTGGAATTTCAGTTTTTTTTCTCACTTGAAATAAACGGTCATCAATTGAATACTGTTGAATTTTTATTTATATAATTTTTAAATAAACAACCAAAAAGCTTTCAAAAAAATAGTTAAATATTGAATTTGTTTTTCCTACAAAATAGAGACGATGTATAAGAAATTATTTAAAAAAATCATATGCAATTCTTGCTACCAAATGCACAACAAACTTGAACTTTGATTCTTCACGAAATCATCAAAATAAAAATGTATTCGAACAACAACATAACGACTAGTTATTTTCGCACCGATAATACATCACCCATTAAATTTACCCAAGGAATGCGAGAGGACGAACCATCATTGGTCGATCGACTAAACCGAGTCGTTGACCCACAGTCGGAAAAAAGGTAATCTACACATTCTACGGATCGGATTTAGTTTAGCCATAAGTGAGTTGAGATTTCGCAAATACTGCCAAAGTGATTTTTCCGTTCGAAAAACACTTGAGCGTCATTGCCGACATGGTAATTGCGCGGCCGTCGAAGCGTTCAACCTCAATATACATTTTTCTAACGATGATTTTACGCAATCGAAACAATGGTCTTTTCGTTGTTCTTCCAAGATTTTATGCGAAATCAAAACGCAATTAATTCATGTTTGTGATGGTTGAAGAAGTTTTTGAGTCTCGGGTTCTTGGATGAAAATTCGGTAAGTTTTTTTATAAAGTTGATGTAAATTACTTAGATGTAACTTGTTTTAAGCCTTGGTTTTCCTCGATGATGGATGACGAACGTGAGTAGATATACGTTGTAATTAATTATTAATGATTTTTAATCGTTTAATTGATGACAATGATTATTTTATGAGTATTCTTTTAACATTGGAATGAATAAAATGACCATTGAATAAAAAAAGAGATGCCCTTGTCGTATATTTTTTGAAATATTATTCTTTTTATCGTTAAAAAATATTTTTGTGAATATTTCGTAATATATGATCAATGTTTTTTCAGATTAATGTATATCTTTAAAAACGAATATTCAAAATACTCTAGGATTTTTTTTTCAAATTTGATCGTTCACTAACCGTGAAATAATATCAGAAAAAAGCTTACTACGCATATTTATAGAAAACAATAAAGTTTCCACACAAAAAATATTACATTTGTATAAAAAATTAATCAACTATCAGACATTATTGAACGATCCATCGATCCAAACGAGTAAATCAAGATTGGTTTTTCCGATCGTATATTATATTAAATATATTTTGGTATAAAAAATCGCACTTTGCACGAACACTAATAGTGCTTTTAAATATGGCAAACAACTTTTTTCGTATGGACCACATTTATAAAGTCAACATTTCCAATTATGAGGATAAAATATTCCTTATAAAATATGCATACTGAAAACACGCTCATAAGGAAATTTCATCGAAAATCATGCGTTTATCATACTAATTCTTTTTTGAAAAATATATGTATATATGATACCTGAGGAGCTGGCGCAGATAAGGCCTCTTTGATGTTATTCATGCCTGCTCCGAATATCACCAAGACTGCTAAAAATTTCTCCATTTTTGCTGAAAATAATTTGTTATATGTATATTTTTTATGAATCAATAATAGACTTAAATGTCATACTTTTTTTTATAAAATTTCTACATATTTAATTAACTTCAACGTGTATGAGAAATTTTGCAAAATAGACAATATACAGTTGAGTTTTTGTAGAATTGAAAACATCGCGATAAAACGAAAGGAATTTAGAACTATAAACATCTAGTTGGGAAATTCGGCATCAGCAAGTATAATAATTCTCAAAGTATCAACAAAAAATGATCGTATTATCTTGATATATTGTACAAAAAATCTTCAGGCGTCCAACGAGTTTTCCTTGCATTCTTTTTAACAAAAAGAATAAAGTGCACACTTTTAGTCGTTTTTAATTTGGCCTTGCGAAACTTAATAATCTATCGTATGCATATATAATTTGTATTATTGAAATCGAATATACGATTTTAATTTCAGTATATTATTTTTTTAGAGCATCATCAATCGCGGACAAATATTAATTGACCAATTGAATTCATTGGGAAATTACACCGCAGTTTCATGTGGCATTTTCCCTATATAATATTTTCGATTTTATTACACAACCTTGTTGGATTATTGAATTTTCGAAAGTGTGTGATCGACATTGAATCGTTTGAATGGGAACATGAATTTTTGTGTTTGCTAATAAAAATAATTTTGTTCTTAATGATGAATTTAATTTGAATCATGCAAATAAATATCGTATGCTTAAGTTTTTTTAATTTAATTTATTACTGGCTGAACAACTTTTTTCACTATAAAGAATTGCGTATAAATAAAATTCCGACGAATAAGCATTTTGAGTCATTTATAAATTTTAGGAATCTGTGAAAAAGAACAGTTTAACCTACTTTAATCAATTGAAATCTTATACCGTGTATAATAAGAATTTTTTTCGTTAATAAAATTAGCTATGCGTGACAATGATAAAGTTAATTGAATTTATAATTAAAACAATCAATCATGCAAGACGACAATTTGTATTATTTTTAAAACAAATCAACTAATTTAACTCGAACAATAAGATTTTGAATCATTATAATACCATTAGGTAGAGAGATAATGCTATTACACAAACAAAGCACTCGATAAAATCAAAACAATTTTGGATGCACATTGAATACGTACGGACGTATTATACAGCCTGATTCATCATTTATATTCCATATGGTGATTTCCATCGATTTATGTAATAGGAATTTGCATCAATTTAATCGCTGCGCTTGAACTTGGACAAATCACATGAACACGGAACTGAGAAAAAACTACCGTATCGAGAAAACAACACGTAATATGTAGCAAATTTTGAAACAATAGTTATTAAAAATCGATACTTATTATTAATTGAGATCTTCCTGGAATTATTCTAATTATAAAAAAAAAACAATTGTCCGGAAAATCCACGTGCTTTTCAAAAATCAGATGAAAGTGAAACAGTATGAGTTTGTGCACCCGACGAATCTTAACCACTCTTAATTATAGTAACTATATGTGAAATGTGCTTGAATGAATTGACGATGACGATGATGATGATGATGAGACGTCTCACCTGTTCGGTGGCTCGAAGCCTTGTGTGAGCTTAAGTTGTTTTGTCCATGAAGAAAACTTCCTTAAACGAGACTGCGTATCCATTTTGTGGTTTAGTTTTTTTCTTTTCCATTTCACACGTATATGTATTAATCGTTTTGTGTTGCTATTCGAGGTAGTCATTTGACGTATGTTTTTTTATTATTGTATGAACGTAACGTCATTTCCATTGAGTTTTTTTTTTCAATTTAATTTTCAATGTGTATATGTCATATTCAATAATAAACATTAATCATGTAGTATTGATTGTAGAATGATTAGAAAAATTAAAATATTAGAAGAAATATATAAATTACAATGAATAAGCAATCAACATAAAACTAAGCATGAATAACACTTTGAACTTCGATGAAGCACCAAAAGACATTAAGTATAGTTTATATTTTATTCATAATAAAAAAGTAAAAAAATACAGTATTTTCTTAATATATCACTAATGAATATCACAATATAATTAGAATTTATGTCACAATTTTAAAATGCACATTTTATTTTCATATTCAAAACCAATATCCAAATCAAAATTTAACATTTTTAAATGATATTCTGCCTATCGGTTATATGTAATGAAAGTTTACCTTACAAATAAACCCAACTACCCTTCTATGCAATATTGCTTTTGCATAAAGATATATAATTTTTCACATAAGTTGTAATTAAAATACATTTACTGGGTATATACATTCAATCCTTCTTTTCAACGATAACAGGTCTTGTTTCTACAATATGAGTGTATGTTGAGCGTCCTCTATCGCTCCTTCTCAACGCTTTAGCATCGTTACGAGCTGCACGGTCAGCAGCTCTTGCTCTTACCAACTCTGCACGTGCTTTACGAGCTTCATTTCTCTGCTCTGCTGTCCTTTGAAATAGTGGTCCTGTAGTTTGAACAAGAGAACTCACAGCGTTCAGTGTGGCGATTGGGATCTATGGGTAATAAAATGAATCGTTGTATTATATTGATGATTTATATTAAATTTGAACTTGTATATTTTTGATATTTTGAGTATTTAATATGCATACTTACAGTTTTCAAATGTAGAGATTAGTATGAAAAAGTAGAGGCAAATTTAGTTATTTACATATCGTAAAGTGATATTTGGAAAAATAAATGGGATTTAAATAATTTTTCATTCAAATATTTTTATGGGGTGTGGTATATATAATAAATTATTAAATTAGAAATATTATAATAGGGTTCTCAAAATATTTCAGATCATATAATTTTTTTATAAGCAGCCAAATGGTGGAATTAAAATAATAGATAAAGATGTTGATGTGATGATCAATATTTTTACATGCTTGGATGCAACTGTTGGAAAAGTGTGAGTTTAGATGTACAAAAGAGAAATTATAGAAAGAGTACACCTTTGAAAATGCAGACACAGAAGTAGAATGAGCAGAATGATAGAGGAGTGTGTTGAAGATGACTCACACACAGAAGATTTGGGTTTGTTGATCATCCTTTACCTGGCTATGCAAAGGAGACGTCGGGCTGCTTGATAATTCCACATTGCCGTGAGTGCAACAAATATACCACCTTTAACGGCACTACGTAATGGAAGTTGATACCAACTCACATTGAATATTCCATCGATCACCTCGGTGGCATAATCCTTCCCCTTCTCCATGGCCTGAAAAAGATTATCAATTGAAAATTGTTTTGTTATCAGGAAAATATTGAATATAAAATTATTTTTTATGGATTCATTAATTTAATTAAAAAATATTTTATTTGGATTTAATACTTCATAGTCTGTGCTGTCCTTGGAATGTGAAGCCACACCAGCAAACTGTAAAGCAGCAGTCAAAGCTACGCTCACTAGCACCACGGACACAAACCGGTTTAGCATTTGCACGAACCTCATCTAAAAACAAAAAGTTTGCAAGTTAATACATAGGTGGCAAAGCACATATATATTGAATAAATCAATGGCGGCAAATTTGAAAAAAGTATTATATATAATACATTATAGTATTGTATCATCATCATCATCATTGTCGACCCTTTTTTGTGCCCACTGCAGGACTGGGTCTCCCCATCAAATATTGGGGGTT
>JAOXNN020000039.1:1688011-1704268 GCA_028571205.2 Hydropsyche betteni | reverse complement strand
CACGTGCTAATGACCACGTGTACTAGTCGCGAGGCAACGCCGAGACGCACACGAGACGAAGGTTCGCACGCAACTCTAGTATTGTATATAAGACTTTAAAAAAAATGATACACGAAAATATCGAAATATAGTTATGAATAAAACCTTCACTCGAAATCAAAAGCAATTTTTTTTTATTTGTGAAATAAAAAATAAGGAAGTATGTATGTTACATTATGAAGTTATGAAAATGTGTGAAATCCCTTAATTCTTTCGTGTAATGAAATCAACGTTAGGTACGCAATATTTCAAAAATTTCTAAATATTCAATATTAGAAGGAAAAACTTTTTAACGTATTTAACGAAATACGCATCAATTTGGAACGAATCGTTCACCATCAAGTACATTGTAAAAAACATCCTAAGGCAGAATTCTATTGAGGAAATTCTGCCCATTTCCATTCGATAAATATGTATAAAAAACATAACACACATCGTTAAAATGCGAAAACTAATTACACGAAAGGCTATAAGCCCAATTTGATAATTAAATCAGTGAGCAGCGTGTGCGCATTAAATCATTTTTTTTCGACACGCAAAAATGTAGATTCCGCAATATGTTAATAATGTATTACCCGATCCGATAAATTGAAACATTTTTTTTTTTTCGAATTTGCAATTACGGACAGACCACTAAATCAATATTTATGTCTCCAGTGACTAAGCGGAACCGTTTTTTGAATTAACGCAATTTTCGCGCGCTCCACTTGCACCCGACTCCTGTCGCGGCATCGACTGAAGATCGGCGAAAGGTCGATTAATCATTCTAAAAAATTTGCTAATCGCTGTCGAAAGGTGCTCCTCTAAATACTAAGTGTTTTTTGCAACGTTCAACTTGCTCCAATATAAAGAGAATTTTGTTGTAACGGAAATAAGTGGGAATTAAGGCGCACGAGATGCCCGCCGGGTAACAATTCATTTGAACACTTGTGTTCAATAATCCTATTTTTTTTTTGCATATTTGCAAAATCGTTGATCGGATCTGTGTATCAAGATAATTACACACTCGATGGTCCGTACAAAAAGCGCGGCAAAGCGGACGTGGTTGTTTCATTTTTTTCTGTTACATTTTCATTACTGTCCTGTGCTCTGATTATATCTTTTTTGTATTAGTAGGATGTATAAATACTTATTATGTCATTAAATAGCATCGTTAATATTTAAACAAATTAAAAATAATTTGTTAATATATATATATATATATAAAACATGTTTTGAAAATTGCCAATTGCATCGACTTCCTGATCCAAACGTAATAAATCCTCTCTTGAAAATGTTTGTAAAGAAAAAAATAAATATTAAAAAAGCAGAATCAATAAAATATATACATTATACCGATTGTGATAAATATGCATCCGGAACCAGCATTGCGATTTTATTCGATACCATAAAATTACCCGGAAAATAGGTTGTATAAAAATCATATAATTGCATGCAAATTTATCAACGGCACACGACTATTATTTTTTTTAATAAGATTAATGTGATGAATAAGTGAACCATCCATGAAAGTAGTTGACGCCTACTGTCATTAAAACTGTTTGTAAAATTCGATCGTGCAATTGTTCTATATTTTTATAGCCTCGCTGCGTTCAAAATTCTATTACAACTGACCTACAAAAGCTCGTTTCAGGATTTTCGAATGTAAAACTTTTTTTTTCCGGAACATAATTGCATCGATGCGAATAAATCTGTCCGAAACCAGCTTCCACAGTTCATTTACTTATAAAAAAAAATTGAATCTTAGTTGTTAATTTTTTTTCACAAAGAATCCATTGTAAAACGTTTATTGGTAAGGTAACAACGCCAGTAGCTGCACCTGTAGTTGTCAATCTCCCCAAAAAATCTTAAAATTAAGGTTTTTATGGACGATATTCTTTAAAAACCTTAATTTTTACATTTTTCTAAGAGATGGTCTATTATAGGTGCAAGGTTCGCCATTGGCGTACTTACTCGATATTTATAAGAACTGCATTAATACATATTTCTATATAAATTATCAAAGATCTGTCCACGACGCTTCAGCAACCAAATAATCACCAAAAACAAATACATATATGAAGTAAAAGTGTATGATAACATAGTTTCAAAGTTTCTGTTTTTGTGCAATGTCGCGGCAAATATTGACACGTCCGCACAAAAAAGGCAATCACCGTCAAACAACGAACGTTTTTCGTCCGAAAGTTTCGTAACGTGTGTCTTATTTAATTTTTTTTTCAAACCAACATCCTCACTTCCATTTTCATACGTTTCGGGTCAAGTATACGCAGTTCCATTGTGCGCGATTTCAAGAACTTTCGAGCTCACAAAAAATCGTCATAAAAGATTGTAAAGAGTGCATTGCGTGTTGTTACTGATTTTTTTTTATATTTTTATTTTTACGTAACTTTGTTTTATTTGAGGACGGTTTCGAAATTGCAAAGAACTACCCAAGCGAGGTCACGTCGATTTTCCTCGTTTGTAACGTTGTCCTGAAAATGAAACACTTCACATAATACTGAATGCAGCGAATAAGGTCAGCTCTTAGTAAGCATTAATGGCAGGTGGACGTAATTGATATATACACAAAGATGACATACAAATACCGTATAATTTACTGCTCAATAAATTTTAGAGAGTTTTGATGAACTTCTATTGACGTGACGAGCCGTATTATTTAAACAGTTAATCTCAAACGTCGATTTATATGAAGATACAATGAATTTAACAATGTTAAAAATTCGTTATCGACAGTCCATAAATTTTTATTTAATTTGAAAATATATACGTATATAGTTTTCGATTCAGATCACATAAAGATGCGAATAAAAATTCAATAAAAAACTGGGGCGAAAGTTCAAAGGTGTCAGTATTATTCAAATGGGTATTTTTTTCATTCAGATCATTGCAAATATAATCAAGCAAGCTTGACAATTGCAACGCCCAACTTTGAAATCGTCTTACATAGTTTTTCAATCATCATAAATCGAAGGTCATCATCAGTTCATGATCCGCATTGACTTTGACACCTATTTGAATTTTTTAGAAATCCATTGTTCAACCATTGATTGATCGTGATGCATGATCGTGACATTTTAGTAATAATACAAGAGTTGAAGTGTCAATCTTGATTTGTAAATAATAGGCGCGTAAAAGTATGGCAATTTTTTTTTTGCTGTGTATATAAATTCTGCGTTTCCTTTCCCCAGCATAATCATTATCTTAGATATATTGGGTCGATTTAATGATTATTTTTTTCACGATTCCCATTTCACTTATCGATGTGGATGTTATTTATGTTCGTTACACTTACTATTTATCTGTCATGTGATCTGTAGTTCGGCAAATACTTGTTGAAATATTATTGTTTCATGCAACTTTCAAATATAAAAATTATTGAATGTAATAATCGCTTATCAATTTCATTGATACATAGGTTAGGCAAATGAACGGTGAATTGTTCTTGGTTTTGAATTATGATGTGTTAAAAAAAATCGTAATCGTTTTCGCTACATCACAATAGCATTGATGCAGTATTCTTTTTTTTTTTTAAGTCATGATCATTTTATGCAGGATAAAAATAAGCAATGATAGTTTCAGGCCAACGAATGAGTTAGTATCTAATTGTAGGGTAGCAAAAAATGCAACATTCTAACGGTCATAAATTTGAGAGTAACTTCGTTAAATTTTTGTTGCCAACAATTTACAAATAAACTTGAATTTACAATTTGAACCGTTATCTGCTAACTATCTCTCGATGGTACCAACCGCACTTATCTTAATATTTCTAATCCGTCATTTATAACAATTAGAGCCTCCATTGTGATATTCTATTGTGTGCATGTAATACTTTTATACTAGTGAAAGATAATCATAGTACATTGAACTTCATTTTCTCTGTGTGAATTATAGTGAAGAGAAAGAAAATTTTCGATGACACATATAACAATAAAATTATCGATTGAAAAACATTATAAAACTACAAATCATTATTATTTCGGGATAAAAATTTTAAAACCAAATTTTTCAAACCAAAACTAATTAAGTACTTCCTCGATTACAATCAGATTACACCCAACCGTATTATGATACACATGAGATGATTTCCGAATTATTCCAAGAACCGTCAAACCGTTAAGGCTACAGCGCGCGCACATCACAAAAACCCTCCCATTCCTGACAAAAAATCGCCAAAAACGATACCACACACAGCAAAAACCATTTAAAACACAAAAATCAAACAATCCAAATCGAATTAGATCATTTCGCAACCGACATTGCGTATTTCCGTTTCGCGCACGCGACTGATCCATCCATAATGGGACCGGTTGCGGGCCTCGTGATCGTGCTGCTCGCGTGAGAAACTGCACGTAGGAAAATGCACATTTTATTGTGTGTAATGCACTAATGCATATATTTTTTATGTGTGCACGAGTGAAAAATGATCTATCGGCGATAAATAAACGGATAAATGGATATTGGATCGTGCGCGGTCGCACGCGATGTTTTTCCGCGAGCGAAAATAGATTTGTTGCAAAAGGATTTTCGCTTGCATTTTCTGTTTGGAATTCGATGTGGGTGTGTTCTGGGTGATCGGATGTCGGTATAGGATGGTTGGAAATGTTGGTTTTTAATGTTATTATTTTTTTATTTGATGGCCGTGAAGGTTTGTTTGATTTTATAAATTCGTTTCCGATTGTTTATGATTGATCTTTGTGTGAATGTATTTTTTTTTTGTTGAATTATAATTGAACGTATTTTTGTTTTGTACCTTCATGATTTTTATTTTATATAAGTACTCATTGTATATTTATTATATTAGTTTGTAAGATCACGTGTACTATACTATGTAAATGTTGATTTTCAATATAAGGAAAAATAATATTTGAATAAGATCATAATCGAATTAAGGTCCAGGAACTAATTTTCAACTGTTATATCTTCTCATTTTGAATCATTAACTTATATTATATTTTATAATTTGAACCAGATGGTTCTTTTGAAAATAAATATGTAGTCATGAAATTGATAGATTACTTTTTGTAATTATTCATCAACTGAATAGACAGATGTGTGAGTTGCGAATAACACGAACGAAATTATTTTGGAAATTTCTACACTCCATCTCATTTTACCAGAAAATTTTTTGATATTAAAATCAAACATTAAAAAAAACGTCATTCGATTATTTTTTGATGCAATGACCACGTCCCAAATAAACATAATATACTGACACTGACATGTCTAAAACACGAAGTCCATTTTTTTTTCGAGTACTAATGCTATGTTTACGTTTAATTTACAACATACGTATTTGATTAATTCTGACGAGCGTGTAACAAGAATTCGGTACTTGGAACGGATGACCTCTTATAATGTAGCCCTACATAAGTAGGAGGCGGTAACGGAAAATCGCTTTAACCAGGTTATCAAATCGACAAATGCTCAAATTATCATAATATATAATGTATAATACATAACCGAGTATGTCTTGGGTATTCTATGTAGCACCATTGTACCGATCATAATCAGATTCATGCCATGTGTTAGGCGAAGGTTGTCAATTATACGATTTTTGATCAATAGGTGTACTAAGGTTGTCATTAATTGTATGAATTGGTTGAGGAAAAAAAAGTTGAATTATAAAGGCATATACTTGGCAGTTATCTTTCATACGTCACTCATATTAATTATAAATGAATTAAGAGATTTTATTGTTATAAAAAACATAAAGAATTTGCACATAAAGTTTCTCTTCACACTGTGAAAAATTTTCTATATAAATGAAACAATTACTCAGTACAATATAAACGATTTTTAATAAAAGAATTGAAAAAAATCTGAATAGCACAATGCATTTTCTTATACCTTATATTCATACGAAGACCATCAATAGGATAATATAATATACGTATTTGCAATGTACACTCGGCTGTAATGACAGGTAGAATGCATCTCGAAGGCAAGCAAGATGTCGAAGTCGTTAAAGCTGTAAACTGCAATACATGCAGGAAGTTCACTGCACTTTGGATGCCCCAACCTTCGAGGGTTCATTTTATTGTTTCAGGTTATCCGGAAGATGAGCCTTGGTTCGGAAAATTGCAGCTCTTGTGTGCTTTTTATGGTATGGACTTTATACGTTGGTTATGTGACGGATTTTATGATTGGCTTTCAATGTAAGGAATTTAATTGTATAATGTAAAATGTTCGCTTTCAGATTTAATGGAGTTGGTATTTATAAGTTTAATTGGTTCTTTGAATGTTAAATAAAATGCCAGTAAACATAGTTATCTCTTATGCGATCTTGTGATAATCGAGTGTGAACTTTCGTTGAATTGACAAGTAAAAGAATCGTGATATAAATAATTTAAGTTAATAAAAATATTTTCGATTCATTGGCATGTTGAATTTTCACGATTTTCCGGTTTAGCTGCATATATAATAATTTTACTTTCTAGTAGAGAGTTTGACATATACGTTCGATTCGATTCGATGCACGAGAAACACTTTCGTTACGAGGTCAACAAACATTTGAAAAAATGCTGTTGCACTCGTTTGAAATCCGTATTTTTCTAATCTTAGAAAAGAATCAAAAACACATTATAATTATTGACAATTTACCTTGATATTGAACGAAAAAAGATTGTATCCTCTGCTAACGATCAGTCGAGTTTCTGAAACGACACAAAAATATTCACATTAAAAACACAAATCCATAAATAATTTATTTGAATTTTAAAAACTAATTTTATAATGAAATTTCAGGATGGTTTGTAAAATAGTCATTAAATTCACTACAGGAAGTCTTTGCGTACATCTTGTTATGAAAATTAACGTGTTTTCGTGAAATTTACGTACATTAAATAAATAATGAAGGTCTTTGAGCCTGGTATGGAAAATTATCGGTACCTTAGTACGTAAGCTAAACGGCTCCTTTGATATTTTCAATTCTTCCTCATACATATGTTTCGAATAATTGTCGAAAAAATAATTTTTATGATAATCAAGCCGCGACGCGAAAAATGATAATTTGTCGCGTGTACTCTATACACAAGGTTGACTTTTTACATTTCAATTTTCTCAATATGTAATAGAACAGCAAAATATTGAAGAAAAAAAAACAACACTTGTGAATAGTAGGTACTCGAGATTTATGTCCGAAATCTCGGTCATTTTTTCCTCAGGCGTTAATTACGTATTAATCGAGAGTAGTCCTATGTTTTTGGATAATTCGAGGGTCATGCGAAAAATAGATTATCTCACTTGATTTGAAGGCTTTTAATGCATTTCAGGCCAAGATCAGCTTTTGACATATTTTTCCACGAATTTACGAACAATATACTTAATTCCCATAAAAAAATAAACGGTTCGTGATAATAGCGAACGACAACTATCAATTACGTTCGAAAAATCACAAAAATAACCACCAATCGTCACTCTTTCCACACTTCGCCACAATTCGAGTCCTTGAATTGCATATTTATTTTTACGAAACCAAAGGATTGCAAAACGGATCGAATGAAAATTCGCACCGCTCCAACGACAATGACCCTTCGCATGTGTCGATTATTAACACAACGCAATGGGCGTTCTCCGATTTTTTTCGATTATTATATGAATCTGGATCTATTGATCTTCACGTTGTTTTTTTGGCACGTTTTCGCGTGCGAAATGAAGCTATAATATCAGGGGAGCGATCGACAATGCGCCAGTTTTTAACAGTCCGGTCACGTAAATGGATAATAGCTATCATCCAGTTGTAATAACGGTTGTTTTATGCGTGCGTTTGTGTGCATTGAAAATGCGAAGGCTTTTGAAGAATCGTGCATCATCTGTCGTATATCAATATCGACATGAGCTTTATTTATATCGCGATAAATTGTGGAAACGCTGACCTTTTTTCGTTCTTGTTAATCGAATTGAAATAAGTCTTACGATACTTAAATTTGTGTATTGACATTCCAATTTGTGCAGTGTATTTTATAGTGTATTCATGTTTTAGCCTCGTTAATTGCATCAATTCTCATAAATTATTGAAGTTAAACATTACTTGGACATTATTGTGAATCATTGACTGAGACCGTTTAGCAATGTAAAATTTCATTATTCAATTTCTTAATAGTAATTTTCCCTTTACATTCGATACGGAAAAAATTTCGAATTTTATATGGTGTTGTAAAATTCTTATCTTGCAATGTTATAGATTGCAAATTATGATTTTGTTTTGTGCAATGTAAAAATATTTTATTCATAAAATATATTAACGTTATACGGATTATAATTTACTGAGATACGATGACCTTATGAAATTATCATAATGCACACATAATGTATAATCAATTCAAAAATTACCATCTTTATTGATTTTTTTGGTTCGATTATTTCGATTGGTTGAAAAATTATTCATGACATGTCAGGCCCTTTTATAAAATCAATTTTTTTATTGCTTTTAAATCTGAAAATTTTCGATTTTATTTAATTCTTATTATATAGTTCATTGGATCAGTTTTTCCTCAAAATATATATTCATATTATATGTAAATTGTATTAGGAAATAGCACATAGTGAAGACGCCTTCACAGCACCATAACGTGTCAAATCATTTATACTTCAATACGATTTTTTTTAAGGTCGGTTTTTCGAATCGTCCTCGACAGTGGTTCGAATTTTTCAATGGTTTTTTTTCATTACTTTTTTCGTTGTTGTCTTTTTATGGTAGTCGGGCATTAGTACGAGGTGAACCGATCGTGTTAGAAAGTGAAGAGTTCGTGACAGTCAAGCGTATAGTAATTAGATCGCTGCTTCTCGAAGTTTTCCCAAACAATTATCATCAAAGGTTACTTACTTTCAGAAAATGTTGTACAAACGCTCCCGCGTATGATAAATAGAAAACATAATAAAATACACAAGTACTAATAACTTACACGTAAATATAAAGTACGCAACTTTTATTTTTTTGAGAAAAGGTTTTTCGAGTAATTTTTATATTTTTTTTTAAATAATGTAAATGAAGAATGGGAAATTGTGTACGGAATCAATGAAAACTATTATTTAACATTGATTCAATTGGTCAACCATTTTAAGAAAAAATTCTAACAAAATTGTACAAATAGCAGTCATATTTATTTATAGCAAAGCTTATTTTCATACGAAATCAAATTCCGGGTGTCAAAACACAAATAAATCAAAATTTCAATATTGCTTATTTTAAAAACATAATTTACAACTAATATGTTTCTATTTAGAATTATGTTTCTTTTCGACGATTAAATTTTATAACTCAATCATTTTTCGTATCATATATTTTTTTGAATCGTCACGGTTTTAGATCATAGTAGAAGCCATTATTTTTTTTTATATAATACTCAAACTAAAATCAAACTTCATTAAAATTTTAAACTGTTGAAAATTGACAGTTTGAGAACATTCGCTTTAGGGTTTCTTCGATTTAGAACCACCGAGAGACCGTTCAAGTTTCAACGGTGAGGGCGACGACACACTCACCGAGAAGTGAAAGTATTCTGCTTTTCAATGTCCGACGGTTACCAAAAGGCTGTTAAAAAAATGACGCTTTGAAAGATAGTCTCGTAAGAAAAGCTGGGAAGGTATTATAATAATGCTCAATTGCAAAACGCCAAGTACACTTGCGCAAATGCAAAAAAAAATACTAACGAGTGGTTTTGCATATCGTAGATTATCTAATCTAATTAAAATTGTCTCGGTTGCATTTTTTTGTAATGGAAAGTGAAACGTTTTTTAGATGTGATTTATATTTGGGCAATTAAATTTCTAATGGTACATATCTGTCAGAGATATTTAAACAGAATCACTTTCTCTCGTTATTCGAAAAGTAGTTTGATATTATTTGAATGTTGAATTGACAGAAAATTTGATGATGAAATTTAGTTATATACAAAGATTTTAATATATTTATAGTTTAGTAATCGAGTGAAAGATAAAAATTTACTAAATTAACAAAATGCTCAAAATCTAGAAAATAAATACGTGACCATAAAATACATTTGTTATATCTATAATATTATATATGAAACATTCAACTAACTTTTTTTCATAAATATCTAATACTTTCAAGAGGTAAATTTCAATGGAAGAAATTGAACGTTTTATGAGACCCGTCCGCAAAAAGATGACGCAATTTGCGAATTTTAAATTGTAATTATTCACCTTTTACAAATGGATCTCGTGACGATTTGCATTTATTATAATTAACAAAATCTTACAATACATATTTTTTCCAAAAAAGATTCTCATTTTCAAAGCGGAAGGCATACAATTTTACCATTTCGGAGAAGACCAGCAATCGCCGCTTGAAAATTCGTCCACTTCTTACAAGATGGACAGCGGCTGACGTACACGAACAATTCGCACGTGATATGTGTTATTAAACACATGCAGGATAATTGTCAATTTAAATATACGAAGACAATTCGCATTCAAGTGAACAGGGCCGGCGCTAGGTTAAGGACAAGCATACGCTGCGCGAATACTAAAATCGTATCGTTTCCCATTTTCGCACTATATTATAAATATTCATAGATATTATAGTATATAATTTGAATCGAGTACGCATAAAAATAAATTACTAATAAATATTCGATTAATTTTTGCGAACGCGTGTTCGTAGTCACGTATAGAGTTTGCGATGTTTGAAGGGAACTCGTTTTACCTCTGTCAAGGACCTCGAAAAGGACGATAAACACCCACGTTTCTGATCTGTTTTTAACTCATAAGCAAGTATTCTATAAAAAAAAGTCTATGTCGTCAGCGATGGAAGCTTTCCGACGGTAAACATGTAAAAAAAATTGATGAAGTTTTCGGAAAATGCCGTTTCGATCTTTAATGTGCAAATATTGCGCAACGGCGCTCGCTTTTTTTTGTGCCAAAATAGAAAGCTTTCTATTTTGCATAATTTACAATATTATTTATATATACGTAATTTATAAGTATCATATGACATGCATAAAAATCAATACACGATTGCGCAAACAACCTCATATGATCTAACAATATTACTCATGTCATAACGAACAAATAAATCCGATAGTGTCCCAAATATTATATCAAATGCAATATTCAGATTATAAATTTAGGTATATTACTTAAAGCGCAAATTTCGCAAGTGCAACTGCATATGTGCAATCGTTGCACTTCGCCTTCACTTTTTTATATATATTATATTATACCATTACGAATCGATCGGAATGTATTAAAAATGGAAGTAGTGTTTCACCAGAAATATTTTACATTACTCTGCAATATATATATAATATAATACTAGTTTATGTTCAAAACCGATTGCAACCGTCCAGTATATAAGGAAAATCCAAGAGTATTAAATTTCACGATCCAGTATTAGTTTCTGGGCTGAATTTCAAGTTGAATCAACTCTCGTTTCAGTTAGTATTCGTTTAGCTTCAGTTAATTAACATTCATTCGGCTTTGACAGTGTTAAAAAAAAACAATCAATCAAAATAAACGTCGCATCCTGAAGATGTAGTGCGAATAACAATCGGTCGCATCGCTAATTATTCAATGCCGGATTTTTACATTGTACAATGAAAATCAATCAAGCATTCTTAGTTAGTGGATATCAAGGCTGAACATAGTTAGATTTGTAATTTTTTGCCGCCGATGTACTTCAATTTGTCGGAATAAAAATCGAGGGCGTTAAATATATTATAACAGCCATACGAAGGCGGTTATAAAACATAATTTAATACATTCGTTACGCCGGTTAAACTAGATTCAATTATTTCAAAAACGCAATTGAAATCATGGCCAATTCCGATCGCGACATTATATGCGGTTTTTAGGGCGTCTTTTTTTTGTCGACTATCGAAACGAATCATAATTTTCGAAAAGTCCGATTTTATCGAACCGACTGTCGAAAACCAAGGTTTTTCTGCATTTTTTACCGGAGAACGTTCCGGTTTACTGTTAACTATTCGCCAATAATGCAAATCGAAAAATTCGTAACAAACGGCTTACGTACATAATAAATGCTCCCATTTCGGCCGCAATGAGAAGACGTTTTGCGCACAGAGCAGAAATTAACTATTTGCGGTTTCGTCTCGAATGTTCAGTTAGAAAATTTCCATTTGGAAATAATCAACGTGGTCACATCGTGCTGGCTCAATTTGCAATTTAAAAATGTCGGATTGTAGCGCATACGGTCCGAGAACTGTGCAAATTTTGCATCGGAACAATGCGGTATCGTTTTCGATTATTTATGCGAGAAATAGGCGTGATTCGAAATGTATTATAGATTGAACGTTACAAATTGTCGTGTCATACATGATGATTATACGAAAATAAAATATAGGGCATTTTACGATTTCGTAATTGTCTTCGTGTATTATACGCATACGCATTGCGAAATTTTCTACAGTAAAAATCAATTTTTTATCGATTGTATAGAAGTCTTTTAATTGTATCATTTTCCACATGTGAAAGTCACGCTGCCGAATCAGTTAACTAATAAATTAATATTATTATTGAAACGTGAATGTCGTTGAATGACTTTCTTCAATGTAATACACAACCTCGATTTGCGCAGCTAGGCTCAAAAACTTTTTTTCTTATGTAAAATTCTAAACAAATCAAAATTGATGATCAATGTTTGATACGTATTATACTAGTACTTTCAAATAAATCAAATATATAAATCGGAACTGTCATTTCTTATTATATGCTTTTTAAATCTCGTTAGTGGGACGTAATAAGACCTAAATATGTATGTTACTAGAACTTTTACTTGGATTATTCGTATTTTATTTTCTTCAAAACGATTTAACAGTGCCAAACAAAAGGCAAAAACGCAGCAGTTTGAAAAAACGTATCGTGATGATTCGCTCAACTTTTTTACATACATTGTAGATCCGTAATAAATCATACAAGCGTGATACGAAATATTTTTCTTTACACGAACGCTCAACTTTTTTAGTAATCAAGGACAGGGAAAATCACGATAGTATCTCATATTATTAAGATTTCTAAAAAAAATAAAACAAAATAAACCGACGAAATATTTTGATTTTATTATAAATCAAAGTAATTATCGAATAAGTTGGTAAACAAATGCGAACATCCGTCGGAAAAAAATCTTTCGATCCGTTTTATACATAATTTACGCAACTGGTCATTATGACTTTTCCGTTAATAGATTCGCGAATCACAATTTGCATAATCGCTCAAAGTATAAACATTAGGCGATTTCGATGAGCAGAGAAAGTTTGTGAAATTACAATGATGATGTATATAATTTCTTTTCTGAGACGGTTTTCGTGGGAAGCGACTGTTTGCTCAACTCTTTTTGCCTATTTTAGAATATAATCAAATTAATGTGAGTTTTTTTGATGTAATAATTACGTGTACGCATTTTACCTAATTTATACGTATTACGTAAAAAAAATTGAAATACTTTTGGAAAATACGATGTATAATATTAAAATATTCCGATAAGTTAATATGGAAAAATTTTCGACGAGAATGCAAAAATATGATGTGAACTTTGGTTGATAGAAAAAAAATATTACAGATGTTTTTTTCAAATCAACATTACTAAATTGTAATTTTAACTAATTAATATGATTGAAAGTATCGTATGAAAAGTCGTGAAAAATTGTAAAATTGCACTGTATCAACCAGTTTTTGATTGGTCTATTATGATAATTTCACTATATTGTTGGATAATATTAATATAAATATTCTTGAATTTCTCAGAAAAATCAATGAAATTTTCGTTGCGTATCATTGACATTCAAATTGCACACCGATTATGCTGACTAATTGAAAAACATGCACGCAAAATTTTCTGTAAAATTCTAACAACAAATCAGCTATGCAAAAACAACTCGATTGAAAAATTCACGTAATTATTCCGCAGAAATTTTACAAAGTATGTATCAAGCGAATACAAAAGAACAAAACCGAACCAGACAAAAATAATGAACTTTAAACATTTTAACGAACTTTTCCACGTGTTCTTGACCCACTATTGGACGGCTTCAATTTTAAGGTACCTGTGACCATATATGTGCAATTAAAAAAGTGTATAAATTTCCCTAAATGGGGACCCGAAATTTCACATAAGTACACATTACCGAGAAAATCCGGTTATTTTTACGACTGTCTGAATACTGACCGTGGAACCGAACATTGAAATGTTTGCAAATAACGGAATCATTGCAACATACTTTCTTAATATTTTCACCAATGTTTTTGAATGAATTTTATTATGTTAAATTGTAAGACATGAATTTATTACTCGGGCAAATTTGAAGCGAGTTCTAACTGTCATCTCGTTTATACATATACTGTCGGATATGAATTTTTTTTTTTTCGATCAATTGAAATTGATATTTCTGAAGATAAATATAGGAAATGGATAAACCATTTTATGATAAAAAATATTATACGTAATTG
Organism: Hydropsyche betteni; assembly: GCA_028571205.2. Classification (NCBI taxonomy): domain Eukaryota; kingdom Metazoa; phylum Arthropoda; class Insecta; order Trichoptera; family Hydropsychidae; genus Hydropsyche; species Hydropsyche betteni. The sequence continues at coordinate 1,689,805 of JAOXNN020000039.1, read as the reverse complement.
AGTTAATGTATAATAAAAAAATTATCATGAAAATCATTACGATGATTTAATATATAATATTTGAATATATTATAGTTTCAATTAAAAATAAATTTAATGAAAACTACCATCAATTAAATTATTACAAATTTTTACATCATCGAATAAAAAAATCATGCAAAAATCAATGAATAATTATATTAATCACAATCCTGTTTTCTTTTGATATTTCACCAAAACGAAAATTTCATACATTCAAGAGGGAAAATCGATTAAAAAACATGATATAGCAGCCAATTTATAAGACAAGGCCACTGAAACTTTCGTCAGCGTGCAAATACATTAGAGAGAACCTTCACTCCCATATACAAATGTTGATCTATCTTTCTATTTGCCTGCGAAAATAGATCAATCATCGATATTAATATGTGCGGGTATCTCGTAGTAATAATTGCATATGTTCACGGATCGATGCCAATTCTTTTTTGGTAACTCTGTTTATGAACGATGCATTATTACGATAGTTTTCAATGTCAAATTTGATTTTTCAGAAGATATTTGAGATTTGAGTACAATTTTTAAATACGTGCTCAATTTTATGATAGATTTTTTAAAATAACTTAGTCTCTGAATTCATCACTTTGAAATATATAATAAAAATAATTTGATAGTCGTCGTGATAGAGTCATGTTTTTTTTTAAATTTTATGTTGAGATCGGCTTTGGTGAAAAAGAAAATATTGAAGGAAAATATATATCGGAAAGTACATGTATATGTAATTAAGTCACGTCTTCTGAGAAAACTGGATCAATGTAAAATTCATAGAATTTGTATTGAGTCCGTTAGATGAATTAATTTTTTATCCTCATCTCGTATTTATGAAAAAATATAATTTAAATATTACACGCCCCTTAATTAACATCAATTAACACGTACAAAATATGCATTAAAAAATCAATTCTACTATGATCACAAATGCAAACAATACAAAAATGCACTCATCCACAACAATAGAAATACGAATAAAAATTTCAAAAAAAAAATAGTATAATGAAAACAAACTTTTCAAAATCAATACAGTCATTTAGCTTACCTTCAAATAAATTTTTCAACAAACACAAAAACAACCAGTAGAATTTTACAAACAATCGAACACTTAGCAAAATACAAAATATCAATAAAAAAATATATTCATATACAAAAATCAAATTTTGAATGTGAGAAAGTGGACGAGAACAGAATATAATCCAACCGAACAGAACGAACGACCGACACACAGTGGCTTTGCGAGAAACGCGTTGGAGGCTTTTACGCTCGAGCCATCAGCTGTTTGAAGAGAGAGCACACGACCGGTTCGATCATATAATACATATATTAAATATATCATGCTAAAGGTTCTCAGGTTCAAAAGTCGTAATTCGAATGCTTTCATATCGCATTTTTGCCATTTGACGCTTGAATGATTGAAATCGGTTGAGCGTGTCGAATTTTTGACTTTAATTATTTATTTAAATCATTGATTTCATGTATAAGTTGTAAACGATATATGATATCCCCTGTATATAATAGCGGATTTCTGTCTGTTCGTTCTGTCTTCTGTGATGGTGGTGGTGGTGGTGATGATGGTGGTGGTGATGATGGTGGTGGTGATGATGGTGGTGGTGGTGGTAATGATGGTAGTGGTGGTGATGATGGTGGTGGTGATGGTGGTGGTGGTGATGATGATGATAATGGTGACGGTGATGATGATGATGATGATGATGATGATGATGATGATGATGATGATGATGATGATGATGATGATGATGATGATGA